>JAXCMG010000071.1:1223903-1260114 GCA_034642415.1 Podarcis siculus | reverse complement strand
GTGCCTACACTGTGGCACATTCCTCTGACCCAGGCAGAATTCCAACATATGTAACCTGAAGCGTATGTAACCTGAGGTACCACTGTATAGAAGTAAGAGGTAGAACTGTGTGCCATCAGTATAGAGGCCCAGACCTCCAGATCATGCAGGTGTTCAGAAGACAAGGCGTTTGTAAAAAAAGGTGCTCTCAATAACACTTCAGCATAAATGGAACCTGTGGCTCGGAATGTAATTGTAGAACCAAACCTTACCTCAAAAGACTTATGAAAATGCTTTGGCTTGATCCTGTAAACACCGCTGGGAAGAGATGCATTGGCAGCAAATATTGCTGTGCAATCAGGTCCTGTAATGGAAAGAATGAGTAAGGTTGATGAGACTCCTGCGGCTCAGAATGAGTGAACAGCAAAATGGAGCCCTGGAATTAACGGCAGAAGCCGGTTCGTAATAAGGCGGAACCTGATGGAATAAGGGCAAAGCTCAGTGGTACCTGATGAGAGTCAAGGGAAGTGGGTGGCTAGGCTTAGGGATGTGTAAATCTGTCAGTTTCAGTTTCTCTGGGTTTCTTCCCATCTTGAGTTCAGTTCTCTACATTTTTATATCAACTAACAAAGGTTCTTTTTTAAAAATCCTTATGAAAATGCATCAGCGTTTAAGCGTTAATTTCTCCCAGTATACACACTGATATGCTGTTTTGCCTAATACAGTACATATATTTTAGTCAATCCATTTCCCCAAATATAACCTATAATTGCATGCTATTTTCCTAATACATGCTTTTATGCACACTGAACCTTAGCGTATGCATTTTTGCACAAATTACTAAGCACTGCAAAATTCATAGAGTGCAATTTTCAAAGGCTGGATGTGTTTCAGTTCCTCTGTTGTTTTAGAAATTGTGGTTCACCTTTATATGTGAACTGAAGATAAATTCTTCCCCATCCCTAGCTATGCTTGCGGGAAGTGGGGTGAAGCAAATGACAAAAATTACTAATTGCATCCAATTATATAAGTACCTATTCTGGTATGCATATGGGTTATTATGAGCCAAGCATGATTTGTTTCAGAAACATGGAAATCCATGCATTCAACTGAACTTCCAAAGACTCTTCCCCAATAGTGTAGGTTTCTCAGTTAGAAATATATTCAGCCAATGTGTGCAGAATCTCCTGCCAGACCTTCCTGTTAAAGATGCAAAGTTTGGGGATGAAGCTGGCAAAGATGGAGACACTGGAGGCTGAGATGGCATGTGTGGGCCCAATTCTTCCTCCATGGGTTTTCCAATGAACACCCAAATAAGGTTTAAAGTGTGAGAGACCAGTTTCGTAGCCTCCTCTTGCTCCTAGTTTTTCAGCTGTCACTATCTAGCTCGGATAAGATCACAGGCCCAAATGACCCACCTTGTTTTCTTGTTTTCTTAAGGCCAATGATACTTAAGCAAAAACCTGAGCCAGGAATTTTGTGAATTGGCCATATTTTGTCCTTCACACAGGCTGTGTCAGGGTGTGTTTCCTCCCCAGTCCTTGAAGGATCAAACAGCAGTACTTAATTTCAGAGTAATGCAGCACATAGGAATAGCTTCCATTAAGTGCTGTTAATGAAATGCCATTCATCTGCAGCAGTACATGCAGAGAAGAATAAGAAGCCATTCTCCAGCTATTTTCCCTTCCTTATTACCTCTGCTATCAGCTGCTTTTCTGACTGAAGTGTACATCAATGTGAGGAAGTGTACATCAATGCGAGGAATCTCTAGCCACCAATGCTTGCAAAGGCCACCAAAACCACCAAAACACTATATAACACTTAATTAAAAAACAAACAATCCTGCCCCCCACTGTGTCACATCTTGCCCTGTTTATCGCAATAACCAAAGTCTCCTGTGTTTTCACCACTTAGCTTCCTCTTAAAACTGGTTACAGGAAATAAAGAGGCTCTGCATTGCAGGGGTTAGGCTAGATGACCCCTGGGGTCCCTTCCCAACTCTACAAACAATTATATGACTCTCCATTCAGTTCCTTTTTAAGAAGGTATTGTGAATCAAGGCCCCAGTCACATGCTTATCAAACAGGGATGTGCCCCCACATTGTATGAAAATAAGGTTAATGATCATTAAAATATGAACAACAACAAAACACCTACCTTGAACTGCCCGGCGTGGTTGTGCCTGCAGAGATCAAATTATGTTTATATTAGACCACTGGAAACACTGTAAAAATGAAATTTTCTAACTTTACTTATGTACAAAGTTAAAAACCATTCCTGTGTCTTCATGCAAAAACATCCCCCCCAAAAAAAAACCCCACTGCTGTACAAAAGTTTATATTTGAGATAAGCAGACCTTACACCAGTGCTGTCTTTCATTTTGAAGAAAGGTGGAAATCTGCAACTCCCTTGCACCTTTTTGCCAAAGGACTGCTCTCCTCTCTCTCTCTCTCTCAGCTCAGCCTTCCCCAATCTGTGGCCCTCCAGGTGATGTTGGACTCAAATTTTCAGCAGCACAGCCAATGGCCAGGAAGCTGTAGTCCAACATCTGGAGGGGATCAGGCTAGGGATTGTTGCTCTAGCAGTTTCACTTGGAGGACAGCCGGCAAACTGAGTTTTTAAAGGGGTATTTCCAGATGAAAAGAAGTTATTTCCACTCCAGTTAGGTAACTTGCGAGGCAGTCTTCTTTATCGAAGACTGGCATTCAGAATAAACTCCTTCTGCCACATTTCCTCATTCATTCTCTGCTGTTTCCATACTGCCAGAGGCATCGCAGCCAGACAGTAAAAGGGAGGCCCAAAGAAGTAAAGCGTCAATATTTGGCTTTTCTGCTTCAACCTGGGGTGGGGAATCTCTGGATCGGGGATCAGCTGTGGTCCTCCAGGCCTCTCTATCCCACTCTATCTCACCCTCCCTAAGACACATCCCCTCTTCCCAGACCACCCCCTTCCCCAGGCCTGCTCCACACCCTCCTCAAGTGCCTCCACCTTGCTGGAATGTGTCCCTGAACCATGGTAATGCCTCCTGCTTACCTGGCTAAGAGCCACGTCCTTTGCTCTACCTGCTTTTGCATCTGGCTCCAGTCCCAGAAGGTCCCCCACAACAATGTGACCCTCAAATGTACAAAAAAATTCCCTGCCCTTGTGCTTCAATGAAAGTGGCAATATATTTGTTTACTACCTTTGTCCTGGCTGGCTGAAAATCCAAAATTAATAAAATCCCTGCAATGCTCTTGATCTGGAAACACAGGTTCATTCTCATAACTGAAACAAACAAACAAACAAACAAACAAACAAACAGTATTGCTATTGCTTTCCATAGCAAAGTTCAGTTTATATTTTAGAAACCATAGAATCACTACATCACATACTTGTGGTTCCCAGTTAGCTAAGTACTGCAGGCCCCTTGTTTTTCAAAAGCCAAGCCATGGACCCCTTTTGAAAATGCTGATATCTCTGTGGTAGCTTTTGGTGAATTTACTATGGCAGTTCCCTAAGAACAGGGTTGACAGTTGTCGGAGGAAACTTGGTTATCAAAATACGGGTACCTGAATGTCTTGCTCCTTATGGCAAACATACACAGTTTTAATCTGGGGGACGGGGACAACATTGGGGGGAGCTCTAATTTCGCCTTCCTAGTGCCAGGATGGAGAGCTGGTCCAGTGAGAGTCCAGGCTGGTCCAGTGAGAGCTGGACCATAAAGAAGGCTGACTGCCGAAGAATCGCTTTTGAATTATGGTGCTGGAGGAAACTCTTGAGAGTCCCATGGACTGCAAGAAGATCAAACCTCTATTCTGAAGGAAATCAGCCCTGAGTGTTCACTGGAAGGACAGATCCTTAAGCTGAGACTCCAATATTTTGGCCACCTCATGAGAAGAGAAGACTCCCTGGAAATGACCCTGAAAGATGGAGGGCACAAGGAGAAGGGGACGACAGAGGACGAGATGGTTGGACAGTGTTCTCGAAGCTACCAGCATGAGTTTGACCAAACTGCGGGAGGCAGCGGAAGACAGGAGTGCCTGGCGTGCTCTGGTCCATGGGGTCACGAAGAGTCGGACACGACTAAACGACTAAACAACAACAGTGCCAGGTGGGTCTAAGGCGAGCCAGCAGCTAGGAACCAGGAGCCATGAGGCCAGCAAGCCAGTCAGGACCAAGGAGAAGTCATAATTGTGGGGGAATCTAGGTGGCAAGAGTCAAGGATCAAGCTTAGACTGAAGTCAGAGGCAGAGGCTCAACCTGGAGGTGGGGTTAAGGAGCAAGCCAGAGACCTTGCTGCTCAAGCAAAGCTCAGGTAGAACAGAGAGCTCTCTTACAATCCTTCCAATTCAGGGGAATTCAGCAGTGAGCATAGAGGGCAGTCCAGGGCCTGATGGTACATTTTAAATGTGGTAAATGCTGCTCACAAACTCCCACATCACATTTAAATTAGCCCTATGGTAAAAACCCCAGATTCACAATACTATATCCACAAGGAAGAATTCTGTCAAGGAAACAGAAGGAGAGTCATTAGGGGACATTAATGGCAAGTGAATAAAGAGGGGCAGGACATCTCCATTAATTACCAGAATTACATGTTTATAAAAAGAATCAGAGGGATGCTACAACTATCACATCTAGGATCATACAGAAGCGTTAACCTCATTTTGTCTCTGAAATGTAAGACTGGTCATAGATCAGCCAGCAACAACAGAGGCAAATAACAATCATGACTGCTCTTATAACATTTTACAGTTATAAATTTGCTGGTGTGATGAGTGTCTGTGTATGCCTGTCTGGTCACCGATTTGGCACAGACAATGCGAGTTACACTGCGTCAAGAACTAAATGGGGAGAGGAGGAAATAAGAGACCAGATCCAATGTATTTCTCTGCAAACATGTAATCCACTTCCCACTTACCTGGAAGTAAACTAGACAATGGGACTTACTTCAGAGTAGGTATGTGCAGGATGGTGCTATGAAGTTCCTTCTCCCCAACGCTAAGACTAAGAATGGCTATTAAACAGGAAAAACGACAGACAGCAAATACTCTCCACTATGCATAAAATCCCTCCAGATTCACATTAGCAGAACAAGATTTTTGAACAATCCGCCCCCCCAAAAAACCACACACAACCTTATTAGTGAAACCTTTGTCTCAGGTTCACACCCAAGCACACTTGATCACCTTTCCAGTAGGATTTCCAGAAGGGGAAGGCTGTCTTACTTTGCTGCTACAAACCCAACAGAATGTCTAACGGCAACTTAAAGACTAACAAATGCATTATGGCATAAGCTTTTGTGGACCAGAGCCCACTTCAGCAGATGCATTATCCTAAATTAGCAGATAAATTGGCTGGGTGGGCAGCAGGGGGAGGAGCGGAGAAGGAATTGAGGTTATAGTGAGGTTATAGGCAAACACAAAAAGTGAGGTTATAGGTAAACACAAAAAGTACAGACTGTGACAATTACACTTAATGTAATTGTCACAGACTGTACTTTTTCTGGTTTCCGCTAATCTCATTGTTTACAACCTCTACCTCTCTCCCAAAGCATCTGTATAGACCTGCCATTTTAGCCTAGCAACGTATCTGTACAAAAACAAATGCCTTAAGTAAATCATTAAACTTGGACCCAAACTTAGTCAAGCTTAGAGTAAACGTACTGGAATTAAGAGAGCCAAATAGTTACAACTAACTTCAATCCCATTGATTTCAATGGGTCTACTAAGTGCCTAAATCTGGATCCAAACAGTCTCCCATGTAGTTCCACAAGTCTCTGTTGTTATGTCCTCCAGTAGATGATAGATCTCTTTCTGAGACAAGCAGCTCCTAGATTTGGTACAGATGTGTGCAAAGGGGAGACCCAAAATGCAATGATTGCTCTTCACACACAATGCATTTATGGCAATATATGGCTAGAACGAAAGGAAACATGGCTAATTGGAAAATACAAAGTTTCTACTTATGTGCCATTTCTGATCAAAGTCTCTTTATGAATGATGGGGTGGGACTATTTGTTGAAAGGCAAAGGTACAAATGTGTAAATAATTACTGATATTTTAATGCTGATGTCCGATTGTATTTCATTGCATCTGGGACTGCAGAAGCAAAGGGGAAAGGGCCGCCATGGGTGAAAAGAAAAGAGCCAACTGCTATGCCGGCAAAAATGCCACCAAGGCAAGATCAGCCTGACCCCAACTGCATATAAACTTACCCATTCATAACTCACCACCTATAGAAATGCTCTCTTCCCATCTCTCCTTTTCCCTGCATGTCATTGTGAGCCTGATTGTCAGTGCCTATCTTTCTCTCTCTAAAAAAAACGACACACGCCTTTTTTGGGAGACAATCCTCTGAAAAGTGGGGTGAAATACAGTAAATAAGTAATTAAAAAAGATCCAGAAACTTCAGCATTGGATTTCTCTGAAATATCACGACAACGGACATACCTGCGAGTAGTGAACATTTTAATAATTTCTCAGATTTCTTAATTAGTCTAAAAATAACACAGTACAAACAAAATAATGGTCAAAATAATTTATTTTCAATTAACACAGCTCAGCATAATGGATTTCAGATTTTTCCTATTATTTGCAGAATGAGGAAATGTCCACAACATCCTTCAAAAGGTATAGAGTGCAATACTTAAAAGTATCATAAAAACATTCATGTGGCATGTTTTTATTGCTAAAACTGCATAAAAAGTAAGTAATTCTGATTGTGGGCAATAGGCATTCCATTCACAACAGCTGACCTGAGCACTGTTTTTTTAATTTAAAACTCTACATAAGACCTTCAGAAGCCACAGTTAAGATCTGCTAACAGCAAGACCAATTAATAATAGCCCTATTCATTCATGTGTGTGTACAGAACTCTAAATTAAAAGCAAGAAAAGTATAGCAGTTGTTTGCAAAAATTCCTGCACCTGCCATTTGTCAATAACTCACATCAACGTATTTTTATTTTCCAACTGCTAGTCTACGTTTACATTATAAGGCAGAAAGATCACGATATGTGAGAGGTGTGTTGACACTCCAGTACATTCCTACTGATTTTAAAGGGATACTGACTGTAAAGAACAGTCCTTGGGACTACAGTCACAGCCATCAGGATGTATGGGAGCAACACCTCTTTTAACACACCTTTGAAGAACAGCCATGTTTTCATGCAGCTGTTTGGCTGAAGCTGAAATAAGCTAAAGTTAAAATATAACTCAATTGCCACAAAAGGCAAAAAGCGCGAGAACGGAAGACTTTCCATGAGGTAGCAAAGTTGTTTACATAGGAAATAAATAGGTTATCTGATATGCAAGAGTGAAAGCATACGTCATTTGAAGGCATTGTTCAAATACAAAGCAATTTATATGTTATACATTTTGGCAAAAATTAACCTGTTGACTCGTGCTCTCTACTGCCAATGCTGAACAGGAGGCAGAGGGGAGTCGTTGCCCCACTATTCCAACAATTGGTGCTGAACGCACAGACCCAGAATAGAGTCTTGAACCATATGCTTTAGTATGGTTATGACCCTAACTGAAATCAGGCCACTATATGTAAATCATTTACACTGAAACTAGTTTTCTTCTTCATTCCATTTTTTAAAATATACACCATCATCTTTTTCCTACAACCCAAAAATAATTTCTCTAAAAACCTGATTTAAACACAAAGGTTCACAATAAATGAACTATGCAATTAAATGAAACATAGCTTAGAATAAGCAATGATGAGCTTAAACCCACTCCCCATTGAGAGATATCCTTGCATAATAATAAAAAGTACTATTAGTTCATCTTCAGACAAAAATAATTCCAGCATCTGGATTGCTATTTTTGTCTTCACAAACACAGATTTCACTTGGATGTTCACAGATCAGTGTGGAAAAAATATAACTGCACTTTGCGATGAATAAAAGATAAAACTTTGGTCTGTCTTTCAGCAGTGTGCGTGGACAGTTGTGATGGTCACAAGTTGTAAAATGAATATGGCTCAAGTGAGACTGTGAAGACATCCGACCCATCTGTTTGAGACTTAATAGCACTTCTATACATACACCTTGCTACACTCTCCACTCGGGAAGATCACTATCCCTTTGTGGAAAATACAAACAAGGCAGTTAGGAAGATCATGTAACACAGAGCTCGGAAGCCCAGAGTGGAGGTTTACTGCTATAGGGAACTCTTCTCCTGGATGCTGAACTGCACTCAGCAGCTGCAGCCCCGACTTCTTCTACTTCAGGATCCTCAGTTGCCTCATTGTAGCATTCCAAGTCTTCTTCATATGGCTTTTCTAGGAGCCTCAAAACTTTCCTTACCTGGAAAAGGAGGAGTACAATTATTACCGCTAAACCTGAACTATATTTTTATTATTTTTGGCCCCAGGGGAAGGCAAAGTTTGGGGATTCCATATCTGCTGAATACCTCTCAATATTTATTTTGCAACGTTTAGCTCAGGCACCCCCAAACTCGGCCCTCCAGATGTTTTGGGGCTACAACTCCCATCATCCCTGACCACTGGTCCTGTTAGCTAGGGATGATGGGAGTTGTAGTCCCAAAAACATCTGGAGGGCCGAGTTTGGGGATGCCTGATTTTAGCAATACTGCTTACCTCCATGAAGTCTCCATTTTCTGCAGCTTCTATAGCATTTTGAGCAATGTAATTTCTCAATATGTATTTTGGGTTATTTGAGTTCATAATTTTCACATGCTCAGCACTCCAGTTATCAGAATTGCCAAATTGCTCCATTTCTTTTTCTAGCCGAACTCTGAAAGGACACAGAAAGCTTCGCATAATGGGTGAGTTTTAAACAAACTAACAAACACACATACTGCTTCTGTCACAATCCTGAGACTCAGGAACATACAACGAAGAATCATTTAAGAGGACAGGTCTAAAAAGGCACTCTGATAGGACATCCAGAGCACAATGCTGAGAGTTCATCCTGAAAACTTGTTTGAGCATTGTATGCTACACAGCCAATACAAACAATTCATTTCAAGAAGACAATTTTAAAGATCTTATTTGGAATATATACTGATAACAAATGCTGCAATATGAAACCCTTAGGGTGCTTCCATGCACTCATAGCCAAATCCTTTACAACAAACATTTATGAACATATGTATTAATAGCATATAGAAATATACAGAAATAGAAATATATTTGGTACATAACCATTAGTCTCACCTGTAGTTTTGAAGCCAATCTTTCCAGTGTCCTTTATTTCTACTAAGCAGTTCAGATGCTGATAACTGCTGTAGCTTAGAAAATTGCTCTATGCGTTCCAGTTCTTTATTTATGTTAGATTTTGTCCCAATTAAGGCAAAAAGTTGTGGGTTAGACTGGGCTAACATCAGCATCATTGAAAGCTGTCTAGAAAAAAGGGAAGGGGGGAAAATGTAGAATTAGAAGAAATTAGTTACTGTGAGGTGTGTTAGTTATGCTTAAAAAAATACAGTTCCTTAAATTATGAATTATAAGGGTACAGACAAAATATTTGACTTCTAAGGGGAATTTTGGGAAAAAATTAGCAGACATGTTTTGTCATACATTTCAGCTGCGCAACTCTGCTGAATGCCAGGGTGAATTTCTGTCTTTACCGCCTGAAATCGCTAAACATGCACAAGGGCAGCATGTTTCCACTAAGAATGAAACAGTAAAACAGTCAACAAAGAGAATAATGCTGGAAATCAATTAAAAGCTAATTAATAGAAAGCAACAGAAAATGTTTTTTAAAACGTGAACTCCCCCACATATTATCCTTTAACTTTCAGCTCAATGCTATTTTTGATGGCTAGTTTATATGGTTCTCACTGTGGTGCAAATTTAATAATAAGTGAGGTGGTATTAGGCAAATGGTATGCCAGAGGTGTGAGGGTGAACAAGTACACATTCCAAAATATGTTGACAGTAATGTTCCAGTTGTGGAACTTCATTTAACTTGACGATTAAAGACTAAAAGTTACACTATGTATTGCTTTGTGCTGTATTGTCTGCTGTATTGAATTTGTATGTAGTCATTTTACTGCATTTTTAAATTTAAGAAAACAACACAGATTAAAGGCTAAAATAGTGATGTAAACAGTTTAATCTCATATCTAGCTAGTGATCCAGACCTAAAGGACAATACATTCTTTCATTATGGACAATATCTTTTTAATTTTTCTGTTATGGTGGGCATATATGAACAAGCACAAGGAGGAACTTAATGTCTCGATTCTTTCCAAGCAATGTCACCCCTCTTTTTATCATATTACTTATGCATCATTTATTATTACATATTATTTTATCATATTACTTTTCATGCTGGAGAACTATACACCTGTGACATTTGCCAGGTACTGGATGAAATTTAAGAGGATTTCAGAAAGGGTAATTTTCTTGTCAAGAAGTCTCCTGGATCCTGACAGTCAAATATGGTTGAAATGCTGTTGGCAAAACAGCAAGTATCACTGGCATCACCACCACTAACTATGAGAAGGTGGGACCTACACCAAAGAGTCTCCGATTTCACTCCAGCTACTCCGCAGGACAAATGGAAACAGGCTTTTAGTCAAGTTAGTTGTTCTGAACTCACTTCTGCGTACTAAGATTTTAAGACAACCATTAAAAGTCTTTGTCAAAACAAGGCTTTGCAAAAAGAATGAACAACGATAGCATCGGGTTTTGTGACACAATGGCGAACAATGCCTTGACATTCAGATCATTGTCTGCAGTTAAAAGGACAGTAACATTCTTAACTGGGTAACAGGTGGAACTCAATGATGCAACACTCCATTGTCTTAGTAAAAATGCACAGAATTCAGGACACAAAGCCCAACACCAGACACACCAATTTGAAATGTTGATTGTCCCTGATTTCTACTTGGCACTAATGCAACCTTAATTAATGGTGGACAGGCACCAATACAATGCAACTCAGAAGTAACAATGAAGCAGTAGCAGCCTTTGGAGACTTGCTAGATGTATAAATATCAGACTGAACAACATGTGCAGAGTGCCACTGGAGTGCTTCATGGGAAGGCTGTTTCCAGCTACCCCACCCTTTGGCCTGGGAAGCCTTATAAGGAGGAGGTGAGCTGCTGCAGGAGAGCAACATCATGTAAGGGGGTTTGTAGGACTATGGTGAAGCTGTGAAGCTCCCTTGTTATTATTGCTACTGGATGCTGCTGTTATGTTATTTATATAATCTTGTGTTTTATATATATAGTACTGAAATGTGTTATTTTCGTATGTTATTATGTTTTCGTTTTGCTATATTCTGATGAAATTGTTGCCATGTTTTGCTATGCTTTTATGAAATTGTATTTGGGGTATTTGTTTGAAATGCATCCCTGTTTCTTTGTTGGAAGCTGCTTTGATCACCATTTTTTGGGGGGGGGGGTAGAAAAGTGTTATACAAATATAATGAATAAAAAAAATAAAAAATTCTTCACTTTTCTGAAGAGTGGTGGAAAACATCTCTCATTACTGGTAAAATATAAATACATTAAAAATGCAGCTAATAAAGAAGGTTTTGTCAGATTACAACTTTGACTTAATTGTTTAAGAATTGGTGGCTTCTCTATGTGGGTCAGCTTATTTGGAAAAAGAATTGGAAAAACTCATGGAAATGCATGAAGATGACAACACCAGAATTGCCCTCCATTATGTAAAGAGTAAATTACCATGCACTATTGGAACTCCTCATAATACCAATGTCATGATATTGTTCATAGAAAACAGTGAAATACCTTGCCTGTATATGAATTAGGAAAGGCTTAAAGACTCCAACTGGTGTGAAGCTGGCTTGAGAAATCATGCATCAAACAATAGTATTTTATAACAAAGTATAGGATTCATGTGCAATTTGGATAATGTTGTATGAACATTGAAAACCCAGCCTAGAAACATAGTGAGTGCACCATAATCGGGAGTGAACACATCCCATGATACAAACAACATGGACTTCAGAGATTTTGTTTCAATAGATCTGTCTCCTAGTACAAACTTGCTACTGCTAAATTGTTTCATAGTAACAATATCACTAACAGCTTTGTTCAGGCAGATTGTGTGTACTGAACACTTCAAAATTATTGATAGGTTCCTATATTCTGTTTGTAAAGTAAGTTTAAAAAAATCTAATTATACATGGAATGTTTTGCATGCCACATAAACTTCATATGTGCATGTTACTAAAGCAACCATTATTTATGTTAGTTCCTGACAGCAGGACCATGAGCAAAAACCATCATGAGAGCAGGGAAAGAGAAACCATTTCCCTTAAACTCCAAATGTAAAAAGTTGCCTGTGTCTGAAAACAGGAAAACGAACAATGAAATATGCAACAGATTGACAGGAACTACATGAGTGCTTGGTATTGTATTGCTGTATTTTATACTATTATTTAATGTTATTGAAATATTTATTTAAAAAGAAAAAGAAAACAGGAACATGACAAAAGCTAGATTAGTGGCCATTTTAGATCCAAATATTGCAGCTACACATCAGTGCTGTATTCCTAGATCTCAAATGTAATATAATAGGATGATACCCAACAAATACAATCAATTTCCAGCATTTAATTGGCTGCAGTCTGATTCTCAAAAGTATTCTTTCATCCTGTTGTTTTTTAGTTTTTAGACTGAAGTACACTATGGCATAGAACTAAACATACCCAAAACATATTAAAAACACACAGGAACTTTGCACAATATCACAGCTCAGTATACCTGGGGTCCATTTGAGGCTTGTATGCAACTTTCAGTTCTTCTAAGGATGCACACTGCTTTGAAATCTTATCTAAGAACTCTTCCAGTTTTAAAGGATCAGAATCTGCTGGGAAAGAGCTCAGCAAGCGGAAAGTATTTGTAAAATCTGCACCTACGAAACAGATTTAATGGGAACTTTATTCAGCTGTTTATATAATTCAGTTCAAACTGTTTTATCATGTATTGGAATTATGTCTTTAATTTCAGAGTATTAATGTAGATGATTTGAATTATTTTATGCGGAGCATCACATGAATTATACTTTGTTAATTTAAATATTAATATGCAATGCACACTAACCTGTGACCCGCATAGTTTCCAATAAATCAGAAACCAATTTATTATCATCATCCAACCGGAGCTGAATTAATCCTAGCTTTTTTCTCATTGTTTGCAAATAATGCCTCTCAAATTCTGCTTCATATTCTTCTTCCAGGATGGGTATACTGATTTCCAATGGAAGCTCTGGGACTAAGGCTTCAGCAAGCTTGCCTAGGTTCCACTTACAAATCTCTGGTTGCTTATTATAAGCATAGCGCCCTGCGTTATCAGATCCATTGCAAATATGTTCAGGATCATATCTGCAAAACAGTAGTATCTGGTTTAATATTTAGTTTATATGAATGAATAGTAATATTGCAGTAACTAGATAATGTACAAATAATGTTTCCTCCTCCCCTTGTAGTCTCCCACAGCATTTCCCAAAGGGTTCCCCCACCACCCGCTAGAGCAGGTTTTTGGGGGGGAGAGGGGGTTGTGGGAAGCCTCAGGAGGACAGACAATTGCTGAAAAGAGCCTCAATCCACATTTTGCTGGTGGGAAGCTCTGCTAGATCAAACAGCCTTCTGTCAGTGCACACCAATTGGATACAACTCTACATCTTTAAGAATTATTGTGTATCACCATGTCAAACAAATACTTTGTTTCCCTCTTCCCTAGTTTAATCTTACTCAAGTTACTTAGTAAATTAAGGAACAGGGATAATTACAAGGTAACCAATATAAACCTTCAACACCTATAGATCTAACAAGGTTGATCACACTGCTGCTGCAATATACAGCGAAATTATCCTGGATTAATTCCATTAACACTAACAAGTATGAGTGAGTACAAGGGTTTTGCCAGGTCACCTGAAAACATATTACCATACATTTAAATTTCTTCCACAGTTCACTAGAAATAATTTTTCAAAAATGAAAGCAATAAAAAGAGACCCTGGTGCCATTTGATCCAGTCAATATAACAAATCTATGTTTTGAAGTTACTGAGATACACTGACCTGTCCATAAATCCAAAGGGTCCATAGTCAATTGTAAGTCCAACTATACTCATATTATCCGTATTGAGCACACCATGACAAAATCCAACACACTGCCATTCGGCAACCATCCTTGCTGTCCGCCTTGTTACCTTAAAAATACAACCTGATTTTCAGTCTCTTTTCATCTATGAACTTTATGCTTGCATACACACTGCATATTAAGTAGAGTAATATTTAAAAAACAGGCAGTTGCAAATGTGTGTTGAACATTTTCCATCCATGTATGCCATTCTCCACAGATCCTTAAGGGTTCCTATGGAGAATGAAAGACTAATGTTTGCCAACCCTGTGTGAATGAAAATTCTCTTGTCTATGTTAACAGGATGTCAATGAGTATCAAAGGGTGAAAAATCAGCCCACTGCAGACCGTATAATTTGGAAAAGATTAGCCTTCCAAGGAGTGGAATGCAAACATATTTTTTAATAGAAAAAATAAGAATTAATCATTACCTCCCGAAAGAAAGCAGCATTCCTCTGGACATTATTGTCTGAGTGTGCTTGTAGAATCTCTGGGTAGAAAGTGCTGATTACATAATCAAGCATTTGTATTCGAATATCATTTCTATCAACACTGGGGCCTTTACGTCCTGTATATTCATCAGTAGCTTTAAAAATTTCAAATGATCCAAACCTAAATAAAAGGATTGTCAATTATTGAGCTGTATCACCAGGATATAAATATATTTCATTGAGGGTACCCCCCGTATAGTTTATTTATATATATTTTAAAATAACAAAAAGGAAATAAATTGCTATTTAGTTCCATGTACTGCAACAACAGGAAATGCTATGGTATAGTTTTACTAGAGAAACAGAATATTTAATTAGTAAGCCCCAATTCTGAAAGATGTGCTTTATAAGTATTTTGAAACCTCATAGCTTTCTTGGCTATTAGAGACAAGTGACTGAATTGTGTTTCAAGGATGGAATTGCTATTGCAGGGGGCTGGACTAGATGACCCTTGGGATCCCTTCCAATTTATTTCTACAATTCTATGATATGTGGAGCTCACCTCTGCCCCAAACAAGCATTTGGAGAATGACTTCTTAATTTTTTTTACATAATATTAGGGCTGCAATTGCAACTCGGTATTGGGTGCCAAATCACTTGTCGAAGGCCAATATTTTAGTCTTTAGAGCCAAACATTAGTGATAAATATCTACGATTTAAGTAGGCAAAAGTCACAGGTACCTGAAATGTCTGTATTATAGACAGTTTATCTATAACACATCCAAACTGTATATAATACCTGTTTTAATATAAAACCCAAAGCAGGATATTTACCTAATAAACGTGGGTGCTATTCTCAGGACAATTGTGCACCTTTCTTTTTTTGGATTCCCATCATAAAAAATGTCCCGAATAACTTCTGAATCAGATGTTACACACGTTCCAGCTCTGGTTGTAGGTATTCCTAGGTGAAACATTGCTTCGCTGCACAGGAATTCTCTTATGCTTGATCGCAGAACTTTACGACCATCTGCTTGTCTGAAATTAAATTAATAAAATACTAGAATAAGTTTTGTAAAAAAATAATCTCCAAAATATTTTAAAAGCATCATTTAGAGATGAGAATGGTCAAATTCACTCAGTATCAAGAATTAGGCCTTTAAACAGCATTTTATTTCAGAACAAATAAGTATACTTGCTCTGTAGTAAAAAATTAAGCAGGGAGTAAACTACTTCTGCTCACTTTATAGCTCAATTCTAGACATGTCTACCAAAAGTCCCAATAACTTACTCTCAGTGAAGTGTGTATAAGATTATAGCCTTAGTGCAGGGTTTCCCAAAGCTGGTCTCCAGCTGTTTTTGGACTACAGCTCCCATCATACCTAATGAGTGGTCAGGGATGAAGGGAATTGCAGTCCCAAAACAGGTGGAGATCCAAGTTTGGGAAACCCTGCCTTAGTGTGTCTGCACGTACTAAATCATATTATCATCGCAATACAAATGTTTTATGACAGCTCAAGTAAGTCCTCAGGGGATCACACCTAAAGCCAAAATCACAGAGTGTATAGCCAAAACACATTGGGTGCAATGGCATGAGAGATTGCCAGTCTTTCCACGCAAAACTCTGTCCTACTTTTTTAAACATTTTTTTTCCAATGCACATAAAGCTGAATGGGTACAGGTTAAATGTGTGTATGTTGCGGACTAACTGTACTTTGTTTAGGGGAAACTTCTCACATGTTCTTCTGCAGGCAGCTAAATGATGCAGCACCAAGTGGATATACATGAAGCAGCCTTTAGCAACTGGAGCGGGGGCATGAATTCTGCTCATACTTTGTTATTCATGGTATGCTATGCATCCTTGATAATAGCTAACAAACAGCTCAGTTAGTAGAGCACGAGAATCTTAATCTCAAGGTCATGTTGCGCAAAAGATTCCTGCATTGCAGGGGGGTGAACTAGATGATCCTCGGGGTCTCTTCCAAGTCCTACAATTCTGTGATTTTAATAAAGATGAGATACAGATCTGAACCTTGATTCAAGTTGTCAAGGGAGGGAGAAAACGAAAGGCAGCAGGAGCTAGTGACGTGGGCATAGGCAGGATTTACGTTAGGAGCGGCAGGTAGCCAGCATTTATGTTAGGTGGGGCAGGGCACCTACCTGCCATCATCCCGTCTGGCTCTGTCTATATCTGGAATGAAACTTCTCAACAAGAAGTTTGTTTTAAATCTTTTGACCCCAAGGGCTCAGAATAACCTGTCGAAAACCTTTCTGCATTTTTTACTTTTGAGTACTTTTATTTATCATTTTATTTTGTTCTGTTTGTTTGTTTAGTCGTGTCCAACTCTTCGTGACCCCATGGACCAGAGCACGCCAGGCACTCCTGTCTTCCACTGCCTCCCGCATTTTATTTTAGTTGCACAAAATTCTGGAACCAGCGCTGTAATCTCTCGCTTCCAGGAGTAGCCTGGACAATTCTGAACTAGAATATTTTTATTTATTTACTTGATTTGGGGGGTGGGCTGCCCTCACCTCCATGGACATTAACAGGCCCAACCCAATACACATTGACTCAAGCCAGACTAAACCAAACGGGTTTGGGGTTTTTTTAAATCACACTGCCCAACACAAAAGCCTGCAGACTGTATGGTGCGCAATGGCCTTCTCAGGACCACGTTTAGGTTTCATGAGGCCCTAAGCTACTGAAGGTAATGTGGCCCTTTATATGTCCAGCTGTCCTTTGTCAACAACAAATTGTCGCTGTTTTTTGTGTTGAATATATGCTATAACCTAACAGATATCTAAAGGGACATGGGTGGCGCTGTGGGTTAAACCACAGAGCCTAGGACTTGCCAATCAGAAGGTTGGGGGTTCGAATCCCCTTGACAGGGTGAGCTCCCGTTGTTCGGTCCCTGCTTCTGCCAACCTAGCAGTTCGAAAGCACGTCAAAGTGCAAGTAGATAAATAGGTACCGCTCCGGCAGGAAGGTAAATGGCATTTCCGTGTGCTGCTGTGGTTCGCCAGAAGCGGCTTAGTCATGCTGGCCACATGACCCGGAAGCTGTACGCTAAAGATGAGTGTTGCAACCCCAGAGTCGGTCACAACTGGACCTAATGTTCAGGGGTCCCTTTACCTTTAATAGGTATCTAAAGCCATTTGCACATAACAAAATATGTATTTTATCAAAGTAATTGTTGAACTGAAATACAATTTTGAAGAAGTATATTAATAGTAAAATACATTTCAATTTTTGGGGGGCCCCCAAGAGAGTGGGGCCCTAAGCTATAGCTTGTTTAGCGTACAGTGGTACCTCGGGTTACATACGCTTCAGGTTACACACTTCGCTAACCCAGAAATAGTGCTTCAGGTTAAGAACTTTGCTTCAGGATAAGAACAGAAATCGTGCTCCAGCGGCGCAGCAGCAGCAGGAGGCCCCCATTAGCTAAAGTGGTCTTCAGGTTAAGAACAGTTTCAGGTTAAATACGGACCTCCGGAACGAATTAAGTACTTAACCCGAGGTACCATTGTATACGTAAATCCGGCCCTTCCTGGATTAAGAGAAGGGAGCCGGTCTCTGCCACTCCCCTCTCCCGAAACGCCTTCGCGGTTTACCGGGAGAAAGGGGTGAGGCCGGCTCCCTTGAGCTGGATCTCCCAGCGCTCGCCGCGCAGGTTCAGCACCTCGCCCAGGTAGACGGCCGCGCCGTCGCCCAGCTGCCCGGCGAAGCTGCCGAACTGGTGTCCGCAGTAGCAGTGGGCGGCGGGCTCCGCGCCGGGAGGCAGCCGGTTCCCGCTGAAGTAGAGCGCCGCCTCGGCTTCCTCGTCGGCCGCGCGAGGCTCCCTCAGGCCCAGCAGCTCCAGCGCCGGCGCGGACGCGGCTACCAGGCGAGGGCCGCGCACCGGGGTAGGCCGCACCCGCGAGAAGCAGGCGCCCGACACGGGCCGCGGCACGTTCTCCTCGCTCGGGTCCAGAGGCAGGGCCCGCAGCGCCCGGTTGTCGAAGCGAAGCGCCCCCAGCCACAGACCAGCCTCGGCGGCCGGGCCTGAGGGAGGAGAAGCAGCAGCAGCCGCGGCCTCCATGCTGCCGAAAGGGCGAGAAACAGGCACGGGCAACAAACGGCTGAGGCGCCGGCTGTTACTACGCAGCAGCGCCGTTGCCATTCGCTTTTCTCCGGCCTTAACGGCCACCGTCCGCCAGGGTGGGCGCTCGTAACGTCGGTCCCGCCCATAACCGCCTTCCGAGTCCCGCCCATAACCGCCCTCCCGCTCTCTGGCCTATCCCAGCTCGCCCCTGGGCGCGAGCCTCCCGATTTCCACCCAATCAGGGACGGGGCTCCAAGGAACTGGCCAATGGGTCGAGGGAGAGAAATATTAACCGCCTTTCGCCTCCGCTTGGGAGTGACACCGTCGCGCAGGCGCAGCTGCCTCAGCACCGTGGGAACCGTTATTTGAACAGAATTATTTCTAAGGGGGGGGGGGGAGTGATCACTCTGCTAATATCGATTCATAATGTGGATTATGATAGGTCTGCCAGTCCCTGTATATTTTAATTTCATAGAATTGGGAGGGACCCCTAGGGTCATCTAGTCCAAACCCACTGCAATGCAGAAATGTCAGCTGAAGCATGCATGCATTTCTTTATTTACTTACTTATTTACTATACCACTTTATTTATTTAAATGAATGAATGAATGCTTCAGCTGACATTTCTGCATTGCAGTGGGTTTGGACCAACAAAGGTCCGTATAGTTAAAGCTATGGTTTTCCTAGTTGTGATGTATGGAAGTGAGAGCTGGACCATAAAGAAGGCTGGTCGTCGAAGAATTGATGCTTTTGAATTATGATGCTGGAGGAGACTCTTGAGAGTCCCATGGACTGCAAGATCAAACCTATCCATTCTGAAGGAAATCAGCCCTGAGTGCTCACTGGAAGGACAGATCCTGAAGCTGAGACTCCAATACTTTGGCCACCTCATGAGAAGACTCGACTCCATGGAAAAGACCCTGATGCTGGGAAAGACCCTGATGCACAAGGAGAAGGGGACGACAGAGGATGAGATGGTTGGACAGTGTTCTCGAAGCTACCAGCATGAGTTTGACCAAACTGCGGGAGGCAGTGGCGTGCTCTGGTTCATGGGGTCACAAAGAGTCGGAAATGACTAAACAACAAAATACCACTTTATATTTTAAAGAAAAATCTCAAAGCGGTTTACAGCATATTAAATCAATAAAACCAAAATAAAACAATCTGAAGAAAATCAAATATAGAGTATACAGTCAAAGCAACATAACAGAAAACTAAAGTATTATCTTAACAGATTTCAAAATAAAACATTACAAAGGAGATCAATGACAGACATCCATGACAGATGGCCATTCAACTTCTGCTTAAAAACCTCCTAGGATGGAGAGTCCACAATCTCCCGTTTCACTGTCGAAGAAGAGTTCTTACCATCAGAAAGTTCTTCGTGATGTTTAGTTTGAATCTCCTTTCTTGTTACTTGAAGCAATTGGCTGGAGTCCTACCCTCCAGAGCAGGAGAAAACAAGCTTGTTCCCCTCTTCCATGAGATAGCCCTTGAGATACTTGACAATGGTTATCATATCTCCTCTTTTCCAGGCTAAACATACCCAGCTCCTTCAACTGTTCTTCCTAAGGCTTGGTTTCCAGACCCTCGATCACCTTTGTTGCCCTCCTCTGCACACATTCCAGCAGCTTAAATATGGGAGAGTGCAGTTTTTTATTTTCAGCCTTGCCCCCCCCCTAAAAAACATGGCACAGAATACACCTCTTCCAGTAGCATTGCCTTTTGTTTTAATGCTTAAAAACCACCCACACAGCTAATGCTGCAGTTGGGCTCCCACTTACTTGGTAGTAAACCCTTTTGACCTGAATGGGATTTACTTCTCTTTCACATGAGACAGGGCCCGAATTAAAATAGGAAATCTTAACTAGATTTGGTGATACCTTGGTAGATTTAAGAGGACATAGCTACAGTAAGACCCTCCATTTTTATAAAACCAGAATTTGGGTTGGGCAACTGTCATGTCATGAATGATGGAGGGAATCTCTGCAAAAGCCCACGTTTACTCAAGTGAATCTCACACCAATTTCAACACAAGGACAGACTTCAAATATACATATATAGTTTTGTTTACAGTACTGTAGTTGCCTGAAATCAGTGTAAGTCTTGCCTCCCAAAAGTTATGATTAGGAGGGACTTACTATGACCATGAAGGAAATGGTGCAGTGCTTTTTTCAATGGAATCCGTTTTGATCTGCAAGTCATGCAGGGCTAGTAAGCTATAGATGAACCTAAACCAGGCATAGGCAAACTTGGCCCTCCAGATGTTTTGGGACTACAACTCCCATCATCCTTAACCACTGGTCCTGTTAGCTAAGAATGATGGGCGTTGTAGTCCCACAACATCTGGAGGGCTGAGTTTGCCTATGCCTGGTCTAAACCCAACTTGTATAAAGGAAGATGGGCAACTGTGTCAATAACTGGATGCATCTAAAGAAAACCAGTTCCCACATTTACTTGGGAACAATGTTGACAAGCCTGTAAAACTTCAGGTGCAATGCAAAAGAACATTTTCAATTTTTTGCCTGGGATGCCATACTGGTTAAGGCTAATCCTAAGAAAGTGAAGGGTTTGTTTTCCTCTAGTCTGATAGCATTAACCTAGGAGTTGGTTACCCGTTATCTACAAAGGCTCTCACTGGTGTCCCTGGACAGGTGTCCCAGACTCCAAATTTTCATTTTTTAAAATCACCTTCCTAGCCTTCCTAGAAAGAGAATTACGGTGCAAAGTCCAAGATCCTTCTGAGCAATTTCTGTGAAATGAGTATGGTGTGGCCACTTCGTACATGATGAATGCTCCCTTTTGCTATTGGACGGCAACAGCATCTCGGTGTCTGTAAAATCAATATTGTGATCTTCAGCAGCAGCACATCACTGACTTCTCATGGTAAAAGTGTAAGGTTGCTGCAGGCAGGTGCCTCTCTAACTTTTGTTATACCACACCCCACAGCGCTGCTATTTTGTGATGGGCACGCTCAGCACACTCTCAAAATTCAAAACATGCCCAATAGCCCAAAAAAGTTGGCAACCCCTGCATTACACTATAGCTATGTTTGAAATAGGCTTATAGAATATGCTGTATCACCACAGTAAAAAACAAGGGACTTGATAATTCACTTTTTATTACAAGTTGTTTTTGCATTTTTCAGGAAGTAAAAAAAATTCTATGAATCATCTATATTCAGCATCCATGGGGCATATTTAAATCAGGCAATTTCAGTTAGGTCAAGCACTAAGAGGCATTCAATATATATCAAATACTGGTAGCCCCATTCAATTGCATTGTGCAGAAGTCTTTGGGACATGGAATAGCATATTCTCATTTCATACACTCTTGAAAGAACACACACACACACTGAATTGGTAAATATGAAATGCTAGCTGATGGGTAGACCTTTTATTCTATTTCTCTCTTTTTTGGCATAGGGAAATACATAGAATACAGTATGCCTCAAGTCCATTGTTTAACATTAGTCCATTCAAGCTTAAGGCTGACTCTTGCCATTCATCTTGTTTTTTGTAACTCTTGTGAAATTTACCTGAGTATGAATACTTTAAAGTAAACATAATACAGTTAACCTACAAAATGGGACTGGAGGAACACAATAAAGAGATCCAACATATTTGGTAAGATGTAAAAGGTAATTTAATAGCTCATTCAGCTGGTTATCTCACATATTCCCAAGAGGTATGATAACTAACAAAAAAAAAAATCATTGGAAACCGTTTAAACAGTAAAGGAGAAACCATCAAAATAAAAATAATCATTCCAATTGTTGAAAAGTTGCTTATAACATGGTACTTTCCAGCTCACTCCTTTTTCTTCCAAACAGTTATCAGGAAAGCAGTATAAGTGGCAAAGACCAATGACACAAACCTTTCTCTCTTGCATCTTGTGTTGAGCTGTACCTGTAAAAATCAACCTGTGCACCTTCCTCCCATCATTTAACAAATTTCCATTTTCTTCCGTATAAGGTATTCAAGAGGTCTGCCTATGGAGGGTGTGTGGAAGAGTATCCCAACTCAAACCAATTAATTGTATCAATATACTTAATTGTTGCGGTTCCAGAGCAAATTGTCTCAAGTGCTATTAACAGGCAAGCACCACCATTTTTATTTTTTTGCAAGATATAATTGCAATACATGATGCAAAAACAGAAAAAGCAGCATCAAATTTCATTTAGGGATATTTGTTTTCATTGATGTTGGGGAATACAATCTGTTAGGCTCTGTAAATCTATCACTTGAATTTAGTTAAGTAAAACTTTGGAATCCATCATAAGTCCCATCAAAAGATGTAGAATTCCCCACCAGCATCATATCATCAGCAAAAATACCAAAGAAAAAGAAGACTATAGCCTCCTTTTGGTAAGAACCAAGAACTAAACCCAGGCACAATCATTACCCAGCTAATTGTGCATATTTCCTGTTTCTCTCTCCTTCCCCGCAACTGGACCTAAGTGCACTTATCTGTGCTGCATTATGTCCAGTGAATGGAAACTTGCAAAAGAGCATTTTGAAAGACAGGCTGTAACGGTATTAATCTGGAAACGTTTGCTTTGCTAAATATGCAGTCAGGTTGTGGACTACGTCAGCGTTTAGTTTCTGCTCCTCAAATGCCACCTTCTCTAAAGAAGAGGGAGCAGGGAAGACTAAAGTCAGAAATTGTCTTTACTCCAGCCAATGGACAATTGCATAAAAGGCAAAAGGCTTTCCACGGGATAGATTAACAACCGCATTTTTATGATTAATATTCTGTTGAGATGGCAACAAGCAATATGCACTCCAAGGCAATCTTAAGGGCATATAAATGTCTACAAAATGTACATGACAAAATGTTTCTTTAAAAAAACGTGTATGTTAAAAAAGTAGAATTATTGAAAAGGACGCATAAAAGCTACACAAAAAAAACCTAGGCAGTTTCAAAAAATACTGATTGAAATCTGTTAAAACAACATTCCACTGATTTTTTCTTTTAAATCAGCATTTTATTACATTCCACTGGAATTGTGATAAATAGCTTACATGGCATCCGAGGAAGGGTAAATACAACATACACAACAGTTCCAGATTTGTTTTCCCCCAAAAGGTGAAGTGAAAAGTCATTAGTAGGAGGGATAAGAGTCTCAATAATTTTGCAGTACTGAAATTTATCCTGACAAGGATTTGGTTTACTAAGTATCAGTGACATTAATCTAACCTAGGAGGAACTGTGTGCCCTGTAAACAAAGGAAGTTACCCAACAACTTAAGGAGAGAGAGAAAAGCAGACATATTGCAATGTTTCATTTGAGACAGAGAAAACCTTGGGAAAGCCCCCAAACGACAAAGCACGATCTTGCTTGTCCTTCCCCGACTTTCCCCAGATGATTCTGAATTTAAAGACATCTGGAGTGTGTCAGGTTGGGCTAACCAAACATAAGGAGACTTGAATGGAACTTGTGAGCTTTCCATTAATAAAAGAGTTGGGGTTTTAAAGTGATCCATTTTGGCGGGATACAATGCTGAAGGCAACTTTTTCTTCTAAAAAAAGTAAGGCTTGTAAAAGATATGTAGAGGTTTCATCGATAGCAGCCAGCACGTTTCTGATATTTCAAAAGCTTTTAGCAGTTTGTCTTCTTTTAAAAAAAGCCACTAAGTATAAAAGTTTTCCAGTAATAAGAGGTCCTTCTAAGTCATCTTATAGGTGCTTGGCACCAGGAAGGATAGCCTGGTCTTTATTTACCTGTACCGAATGAACACGTACTTAATGGGCCACTGTGCTTTCTGATAGGAACACAACTAGCCTATGGTTTGTTCTGTTCCTCTGGGGGAGAAAACAGATCATGGGACACAATGCACCAGCAAGTTCTCCTTTGCCAGCTTCAGTTAAATGAACAGCTGCATCTTTGTACATTCTCATTCGTTTCAAAGGTGCTTGCATAACGGAAGTTTCCAGTGAATTGTGTCCAAGGATACTAGATTCTATGTTGTTGATCCATTATATCACCATCTTTATAAATGCACTATATACACATAATAGTATGATATATATGTGTACATACTTTAGGTACCCTATACTGGCATGTCATTTTATGCTGCCCATTTCACCAGGTTTGTGGGCAAATGCTTAGGTCGCAGCTGGTGTGGCGTTTAGTACTGATCCACTGGTTATGCTCCAGCTCAGCATCAAATGAGACCTCTGAACAGAATTTGGTTAACTTTGACAAGTCACTCCTTTCCAACCTAGTTTTACGTATGTTAGATCTTGCCCCAGCTACTTGCAGAATCTTCTTCCAATTCAGTGCTGAGGCTTGACATCTGCCAGTTTCTGAAGATAGTTCTGTGCAACGGGCATGGAGAGAATAAACCGAACTGTCCTTTGTCCCATCCTATAGCAGCCGTAGCCCACTAGTCCAAATACTGTGGCCTTTAGAGCAAACTTGAGGATTTTACTTGAGGTTGATGGAGGCGGCACACTGGAAAAAGGAGAAAGGGGTAGGAGAGACTTACCATCCACCTATGTTCAAATAATTAATACTAAACATTACTTGCCTATAACACTAAAATGTCTGCCGTTACCTTTATTACGTGGGTAGGAATCCAGTATGCATCATGCAGCAATATGTGTGTATTGTTTAATTGTGCCAATGTAATAGCTAATGAGCTTACACACACACACAAAACCACCACCACCAGAATAGGGCCATTTTGCCCTATTCTGGCCACTTATCTTTTGGGTAACAGCATACACGATACAGTTCAAACATTATCAATTGCTTTAAATGAAAATAATCTTTCATGGATCAGGCCATGAGCTAACAGTCCACATCAGCAGTATTTGTTACATACATCTTACGATTTATTTATACTATTACGGATTTGATTTTTTAAATTCTTTTCATTTTACAATGAGTCTTGCCATATATAAAAACGATTCTGTAAAATTAATTGATTCATGCATCTTGGAGAGGAAATCACAGATGGATTTTTCTTGCACCACTAGGTAAAGGTAAAGGGACCCCTGACCATTAGGTCCAGTCATGGCTGACTCTGGGGTTGCGGCGTTCATCTCGCTTTATTGCCCGAGGGAGCCGGCGTACAGCTTCCGGGTCATGTGGCCAGCATGACTAAGCCGCTTCTGGCAAATCAGAGCAGCACACAGAAATGCCGTTTACCTTCCCACCAGAGTGGTACCTATTTATCTACTTGCACTTTGTTGTGCTTTCAAACTGCTAGGTTGGCAGGAGCAGGGACCGAGCAACGGGAGCTCACCTCGTCGCAGGGATTCAAACTGCCAACCTTCTTATTGGCAAGTCCTAGGCTCTGCGGTTTAACCCACAGCGCCACCCGCGTCTTGCACCACTACCTTCATCTAAATAAGCATTTATTGGCTACATTCACATGCCATATCAAAACTGTATTTAGCATGATGAGAATGAGCTGCAGATAACTTCAGGCTTTGCATTCCACCCCATCATTCTTAGGTGTGGCAGCTGACGCAGGTGGGGGGTTCGAAAGCTTTCAGTTCTGCTTTCCATTAACCACAGTCTAGCTTTCCATTCAAACTCTTAATTCCCAACTCATTAATAGGAGCAAGAGTATGATATTGCACTTACATTCAGCTTGTGAGCTTCCTAGAGGCACCTGGTTGGCCACAGTGGAATACAGGATGCTGGGCCAGGCAAGTGTTTTGGCTGATCTTATTATGTTCTTATGGGACACGGGTGGCGCTGTGGGTTAAACCATAGAGCCTAGGACTTGCCAATCAGAAGGTTGGCGGTTCGAATCCCCGCGACGGGGTGAGCTCCCATTGCTCGGTCCCTGCTCCTGCAAACCTAGCAGTTCAAAAGCACGTCAAAGTGCAAGTAGATAAATAGGTACCGCTCCAGCGGGAAGGTAAACCTTTATTATGTTCTTACAACATAATCCATTTTACCTTTATTATGTTCTTACAACACAATCCATTTTACCTTTATTATGTTCTTACAACATAATCCATGACTTGAAGTTGGTTTGTTTCAAACAAAGCATGGCTAATGTTAAGCTACAGTTTAGTGGTTCCGGTAATATGACAAGCTGCGTTTAAGGAAAAACGGAAGTGAAAGCCTTTATTTGA
Organism: Podarcis siculus; assembly: GCA_034642415.1. Classification (NCBI taxonomy): domain Eukaryota; kingdom Metazoa; phylum Chordata; class Lepidosauria; order Squamata; family Lacertidae; genus Podarcis; species Podarcis siculus. Next base: position 1,233,456 of record JAXCMG010000071.1, on the reverse strand, counting down.
CGCCAAAATGGCCTCGTTCACATGTAACTCCAAGCCAAACAATGGTTAAGTATGTATGGGCAAGCAGGCTGGTGCATAGAGTAAAAACTTCTCTGCTTTGCTCCTGCTGTGCTACTGGTAGCTAAGCCGTGGTTTGGCTTATGGTTACATATGAACTGAGTCTTGTTGTTCGTCTCCCCCAAATGAACCACAAGTGACAAGTCAAGATGTAATCTTGGTTACAACTTGCGGTTTGTTTGGCTTGTTCCCATCACTCTCAATGGTGACTCAGCATAATGTCTGAATGTTATCATTATATCTACTTGTGGTAGTTTCCAGGTTTATAATTTTGTAATCGGAACATTAATTTTTATGATGCACTTTTAATTATTTTCATTGAAATATTCACCCCAGAAACCCTTTTTTTTTAAAAAAAATTGGGTGCTCTCTTTTCCCGTTTTATTAATACAGAGCATCAAATCTCAACCTTGAATATACTTCAGATCACAGGAAACAATCTGTATCTCAGGCCTCGGTACTGCGCAGATAAAACAGAAACCCAAAATGCATAGCTACTTAATCTTTGTTTTCAGTCATTTGTTCCATAGGGAAAACTGCACAAAAAGCTTTCTCCCAAATACTCATTTCTCAGAAGATACTTCCTGCCTAACCAAGGACATTTTAGCATTTTAGCATCTCTGGGAGTTCATCCTGTTCCACCTTTAGTGTCATTAGCAGTCTGCCACTATACCTATTCACTGCCTTTTATTTACCTCCTGCCCCCAGGCTAACTGCAGAAATCATAACATATAAGGAAAATGACCAAACCTACCAGAGAGAGAATTACCTCATTATTTCCTGGATGTTCAAGTCTGTATTCCAGTTCTTTTCGATCCCAGGCACGTGACCCATTCCAACCACCCCAACTACAATGGACGGGACGCATCTTCTGGGTTCAGCTGAGACAGCAGAAGAAACATAAACAAAAGTTCAATGTGTTTATTATATTTACTACCACTATTTTTCGGATTCTCTTCAGCCACAGCTCTCAAACAGAAACAAAGGGATACAGTGGTACCTCGGAAGTCAAACGGAATCCGTTCCGGAAGTCCGTTCGACTTCCAAAATGTTCAGAAACCAAGGCATGGTTTCCGATTGGCTCCAGGAAGCTCCTGCAGCCAATCGAAAGCCGTGTCAGATGTTCGGGTTTCAAAGAATGTTTGCAAACTGGAACACTCACTTCTGGTTTTGTGGCATTTGGGAGCCAAAACCTTTGACTCGCAAGGCGTTCAGGATCCAAGGTACAGTGAACTACAAACCAAGCCACAGCAGGCTGTTAAAGCCTGTGTAAAAACATAACCTAAACATTTACAGAGGATAAGCAACTTGAGAGAGTGGTTGAATGTATTATTGCTACACACTGAATAAAATAAAATAAAATAACTCAACATATTCCTACAAATCCAGAATGGTTAAAAATGAAACCTGCCAGGTGACTTGCTATTCAAGAAGTTACTTCAGGAATTAAGAGAGAGAAAAGCCCAGTTTATTGAATGCCTAAGTTATTTTTTAAAAACAAAACAAAACAGGAAGCTGCCTTATACAGCGTCAGACCATTGGTCCATCCAGCATTTTTGTCTACACCAGGGATGGGGAACATATTGCCCTCCAGATGTTATTGGATTCCAGCTTCTATCAGTCCCAGCTGGCACTCCCAATTGCTATAGGGAATGGGAGTTGTGGTCCAACAATATCTGGCAGGCCACAGAATTCCCATCCTGGCCTACACCAACGGAGACCTCCCTGAAAAGGATAATTCCCAGCCCTAACTGGAGGTGCTGAGAATTGACCTAAAGAGGTTCTGTATGCATAGAACACACTCTGTTTTTCCACATTGTAATAGTGCTTTAGGATAAGTTGCGAGGTTTCCTGAGAGTTCAATGGAATCATTTGAAAATTAAAAAATCTGTTGTTCACATAACTAGGGGTTATTTCTTCATCTCCCTCGCTTGCAAGGTAAAAACAACTAATCAACAAGTGATTGTCAATGGTGGTTTGATTATTAATTTAATGCAGGCATGGACAAACTTGGCCCTCCAGATGTTTTGGGACTACAATTCCCATCATCCCTGACCACTGGTCCTGTTAGCTAGGGATGATGGGAGTTGTAGTCCCAAAACATCTGGAGGGCCAAGTTTGGCCATGCCTGGCTTAATGCATTGGTCAGCTGGTAAGTCAGAACCCATTTCTGACTGACAGGTCCCACAGTAGCCCTATCATAATACAAACACGTGGTACAAAATTCAGAAGTGGGTCCCCATATGCCATGTTTGGGCTAAAATATGGTCTTGGATCTGAAAAAAGCTGAATACTAATTTGGCCAGTTCTTCTAACAGGAAGATTATCTAAAAACGTATGACCCCTTTATAAAAGGTACATAGAATTCCTAAATGGACAGTGTCACCTCTCTCATTTCAATAATCCTGCAAATCAGAATACTTCTAATTCCCATTTTGCAGATAGGCTGCAATACTGGACCAATTCACAAGTCTTGCTATGTTGGCAAAGTCGCTTAAATTATGAAGACAGAGTCCAGAGGGAGAAGCCTTGGCTGAGGAAACTGAACAAAACCGTGTATAATTTGAGGGGAAAGGAACAGGGAGCTTTTGTCTTAGTTCAGGGAACTAAGGGAAATGTTTGATAAAGCCTACAGAGGAAAATTCTCTCAAATCTTCACAGCCAATTAGAGCATTTGCTACCTCTGTGAAGAAAAAACGTAGCAACCAGGCAGGGTGGCAACACTCTCTTGGCTAGTAGGCTAATAGAATTAATCCCTATGTTGCACATTAATCTACAAATATGTGTCTAGTTGAAGAACCGCACCGCTGGAGGAGTGCAATTCCTAGTCATAAATGTTAACTTACCTTCGGATGCACGAGGTAGTTCTGTTCGCTTTGCAGCTTGCTTCAACATGTAAGTCAAGTAAATATCTCTTTCTGAGACGATTGTCCGATGAAGATCAGGAAACTCGCCAATCATCTCGGCCATCATTTGCTCCAGCAGATCCTTTTGTTTACACTTCTCCACATCATCTTTACTGAAACAAACAGTTTCAACGTCTACATTATGCTCTCAGTGATGAACGAAAGCAAAAGGAGAAAGAATAATAAACCGAACCGATGCCCTTCGAGCCTCAATAATGCCAAAAATTAATTGTTTGTTTTTTAAAAAATCCGGATGGATAAAGGCAAGCACAAGGAGGGATTCCTCCACTCTTTCAACTTACTATTTCTTACAGAAGAAGCCAAAAGTGTAACCTGTTATTACTGCCTGTCTCAACAGGCTAGCTACTAATGTAGAAGGTAAGGGTACAGTCTGGTATAGCTACTAGCCTTTCAGCAAGTAGGATTTCCCGGGTTTATTCCACGTGAAATAACTGCAGAGCAGATTGGTATGTTAGATTCCCATGGAAAACTCCCAAGTGACTTCCACTCTGAAGGTACTGGGGAGTGTGGGTACAAAGTTGGTTACTTGAACCCATCCTCAACAAACCTACAAGCACGCTTGGAACAGAACCAGGACGTGTAAGTTGCAGGAAAGAAAGTGCTGCTTAACCTCAGAATGGGGTCAGCGATAAGAACGGAATTCGCAGATTGCTTTTTCTGCAGAAAAGACAGCTCACAAAGAGATATAGCAGCAGCAGCAGCAACAACAACAGCAACACACACACAATTAAAAAGCACTGCATAAAAATTCAGTTTAGAATTTGGCACAGAACTCTTTCTTCCCAAGGAATCAATTTTCATTTCTGAAAAAAACAAACGAAAACAAATTGGCGGGCATCTGCGCTGCAATTGCAGTGGAAAGGAAAATCAGACCGGTTGTTACCCCTTTCACACTCAAGTAGTGAGTGGGAGGTATGGATGTGTAAAAGCATATAAACCTCATTCTAATTATAACATGTTAATTCCTTGGGGAGAGAGAGAGCTTCAGCCTTGCTCTGCTGTTATAGCTATTTTGCGCTTCTGCCTTGATGCTGCCGAAACACAACAGCAGGAGCACAAATTGCACCTTTTAGCTTGTCAATTAGGCTTCACTTGATAACAATTCTTCCAGCATCAGCTTAGTCCAACTTAGTACTAGGGGACAGCTTCTAAGAATATTCCCAGTTTGATTATTTCTGAACATGCAGCTCATGATCTTTATTACATTTTAGCAATAAAAAGGTAAAGGGACCCCTGACCATTAGGTCCAGTCGTGGCCGACTCTGGGGTTGCGGTGCTCATCTCGCTTTATTGGCCGAGGGAGCCGGCGTACAGCTTCCGGGTCATGTGGCCAGCATGACTAAGCCGCTTCTGGTGAACCAGAGCAGCACACGGAAACGCCATTTACCTTCCCGCTGCAGTGGTACCTATTTATCTACTTGCACTTTGACGTGCTTTCGAACTGCTGGGTTGGCAGGAGCAGGGACCGAGCAACGGGAGCTCACCCCGTCGAAGGGATTCGAACCGCCGACCTTCTGATTGGCAAGTCCTAGGCTCTGTGGTTTAACCCACAGCGCCACCCACGTCTGTATTTTAACAATAGCCAAGTCTTAAAGCAGTAAACCGTGTCTAAAAAATTGCACCTCTACTCCTGTGATAGTTGAACTTTTATTGGTAGTCTCCCCCCACCAAAAAACCCCCATCTGGCTTAGTTGATCCATATTGCATAGTATTGTGGCGTGTGGGTCTTTTTATCGTATTCTCTTTTCCTAGGTGTAACCCAATCCTGGAAAATTATGGTGGGTGGGGTAACCAGTACAATAAATAATAATTAAATCTGCAGCCAGAAATGAGACAGACACTTGCACCCTTGGGGTCAATTCACACATTCATGTTCATCACCTAAGTGTACAAAACAGCCAGAGATAGAACTTCTGTTCTGCACCTTTTCGAGCAAAATTCACATCATAATGAATTTTCTGTGTTCAAGACAGGGGGAATATTTTCTGCAGGATCTTGCTATTTTGAATTTTTTAAGCTTTTGGATAAGATCCAATGGTACACAGCTGTAACATTATTATTCGGGCTACCCACATAGCAGATAGCAAGGCAACCATGCACCCTATTTTAAATATTCTTCCATGCTCCGAGGTTCAGAGCAGAATCAGGCGAACCCAGTGGTGGTCAGGATTATTTATTATGTAAGCAGTCTCTCCTTGTATTCAGCAAGAACAGTTTAACGCAAGTTTTGGGTTAGCTTACCTAAATGACATATTTTGCAATGCAACCCTATGCATTTCTACTCGGACATAAGTCCCAATGAGTTCAGTGGGGTTTACTTACCTTACCCATTGCACTCAACTGGCCAACTGTTAAGATACAGACTCCACCTCTATTTCTGACTACTATCTGTCCATGCAAAGTATCTTAAAGTGCAGCGCCATTTGGAAACTGTATACGAAGGTCGAAACGTACAATAATGGGTCACAAGTTGACCAACCCTGGCCTTCCTTGCCTAGTAGATGTAAAACAATACGTCTTGTATTAGTAATTCACTGCTATGCAGTTCCAGAAGCAGCTACGGTATCTCCCACTTGGGGAGTATTCCAACTCCTTCTGTTCTTATTAGGTTCCCGGTAAGCCCTATGGAATATCTTTCGGACTGCAGTCTCTTTTTGGATGTGTTTATTTTCTCTAAATGCAATGTTTCTGAAGGACACAAAGCTACCTTGTTTGCTCCAGCCACAGCCTGAAACAGGTACACTATTGCCTTCGAATGTAGGGGAGGAAAAGCAGTGCAACTATATTACAAGCAGAGGCAATTTCTTGTGGGGTCTCCATCCCCCCCCCATGTTGGCCGAGTGCGTATAAACATGCACAGCCCCATTACACCCTCTTCTGGGTGGAAAAGGACCCATGCACCAGCGATCGCGTGTCAACTGGACGTAGTTAAAACGGTCGCTGCCTCTACAGTGGTACCTCTGGATATGAACGGGACCCGTTCCGGAGCCCCATTCGCATCCTGAAGTAAACGCAACCCGTGTCTGCACGTGTCGCGATTCGCCACTTCCGCGCATGCATGTGATGTCATTTTGACCGTCTGTGCATGCGTGAGCAGCGAAACCCAGAAGTAACACATTCCGTTACTTCCGGGTCGCCGTGGAAAGCACTCAACCTGAAGCAACTTCAACCCGAGGTATGACTGTATTGTGGAAATAGTGCATCCTCTCCATCAATCTCCCTGCAGGCCACAACTTAACAACTGAAGGGCTTTCCTAGCATAAACCAAAGGCAGCCCTCATTTGCACAGGGGGGAAGCTAGGCAAGAAGGAACTGGGGGGTCAACCCCCCCCCCCCAGCACTGGGGTAAAAGCCACTTAATTTGCACAGTCCTCCCTAGTGGGAGGAAAACCCATCCCAGGATTCTCTCCTCCATTTTGTGCACCTGATGTATTCTGGTATCTGCAAGACATATGAAGTTGCCTTATACAGTGGTACCTCAGGCTAATAACTTAATTCGTTCTGGAGGTCCATTCTTAACCTGAAACTGTTCTTAACCTGAAGCACCACTTTAGCTAATGCGGCCTCCTGCTGCTGTCACACCGCCGCCACACAATTTGTTCTCATCCTGAAGCAAAGTTCTTAACCCGAGGTAATATTTCTGGGTTAGCGGAGTCTGTAACCTGAAGCATATGTAACCTGAGGTACCACTGTACTGAACTAGAGAACCCTTGCAATGTTCTTGCATATAAATGATGCTCATAAAGGTAAAGGTAAAGGTACCCCTGCCCGTACGGGCCAGTCGTGACTGACTCTAGGGTTGCGCGCTCATCTCGCTCAAGAGGCCGTGAGCCGGTGCCGTCCGAAGACACTTCCGGGTCACGTGGCCAGCGTGACAAAGCTGCACTGGTGAGCCAGCACCAGTGCCGCACACAGAAACACCGTTTACCTTCCTGCTATAAAGCAGTACCTATTTGTCTACTTGCACTTAGGGGTGCTTTCGAACTGCTAGGTGGGCAGGAGCTGGGACCGAGCAACGGGAGCTCACCCCGTCGCGGGGATTCGAACCGCCGACCTTACGATCAGCAAGTCCTAGGCACTGAGGTTTTACTCACAGCGCCACCCGCGTCCCTAATGATGCTCATACACACAGTTTAAATATGCAACACGACTACAGCTCCATTTCTCTATCAGTCTTTTCTTTTTTTTCTTTTTTTCACAGCTCTGTAGTGCCTGCTATATTTCTCAAACGGCCCTTCTTACCAAACACATTGCTCATTCTATTTCAGACAACAAGATCCTCTTGGGCGTACGACGGTTGCAATGGTAGAAACCTACTACTGCATATAATGCAATTTTTCATACACGGCAGCAGAAAAATAGCGCTGCGAGGCACTGAATCACACCGAAATGTAAACATGCAAAGAACTGCTTATGGTAAAAGAACATCTCACTGCTGTTGCTGTGATGGATAAAAATAACCTGAAAATTGCCACGATAGAAGCACTTGTATTAGAAAAAAGCTCTGTAGTCAAGCATGAATGTATCAAATAATTCGCTGACTACCAACACAGTGTAAACAAAGCCCTAGTTACATGCTACTCCCTCGTAGAGCGACGGCATGATGACTGGGGACTGGGGCTGTGCTTTCAGCCCCACCAGTTGCATTCACTTTGCATTCACTTCCTAGAACTGTGCATTGCGTACAGCTAGCTGTAAAGACAACTCAGGATATGAATATGAGCTGGTGTACAGCTTCCGGGTCATGTGGCCAGCATGACTAAGCCACTTCTATTGAACCACAGCAGCACACGAAAACGCCGTTTACCTCCCCACCAGAGCGGTACCTATTTATCTACTTGCACTTTGACATGCTTTCCAACTGCTAGGTTGGCAGGAGCAGGGACTGATCAACGGAAGCTCACCCCGTTGCGGGGATTCGAACCGCCGACCTTCTGATCGGCAAGCCCTAGGCTCTGTGGTTTAACCCACAGTGCCACCCACGTCCCTTGGCATAGCTTAAGAGCACTTAAATAAAGAGCAGCTTGTAGGATCGTGTCCTTTTATTAGGCGTTTTTACACAGGCATCCCCGTTTATGCGCAGGGGTGGGGGGTGGGGTTTACATTCTGAGGCACTGCATGCATCAGTGAAATTGCATATACAGTGGTACCTCTAGTTATGAACTTAATTCGTTCCGGAGGTCCATTCTTAACCTGAGGTACCACTTTAGCTAATGGGGCCTCCCGCTGCCACCACGGGATTCCTGTTCTCATCCTGAGGTAAAGTTCTTAACCCCAGGCACTACTTCTGCGTTAGCGGAGTCTGTAACCCAAAGTGTTTGTAACCCGAAGTACCACTGTAATTGAAACCCATGGAAAAATCCTGCAGATGTCCTGCCCCCATTTCTCCCTTTTAGTGATGTTTCTGGGTCACTTCTGGATTTGGTGTGATTGGTATACATGGCTGTGCACATAACTGAATGCATGTAAATGGGGGGGGGGGGCTGCCTGCATTTCAACGGGATGAATGTTTATTTATTAAACTTACATCCTACCCTTGTTCCCAAGGGAAGCAAGGGTGGCAAAACAGGTGAGTAAATGTATTTAAAAATCCAATACAGATGGGAAAGGTCTCAACCAACCAGATTCCTACATTGTACAGTACAGACCTCCAAATAAGGTATGTGCAGGAAGCCCTCACCTGAAGGGCACAGTGATCAGTTGGGTCTAAAAGTAAAAGGTAAAAAGGTAAAGGACCCCTGGATGGTTAAGTCGACTATGGGGTTACGGCACTCATCTTGCTTTCAGGCCAAGGGAGCCGGCGTTTGTCCACAGACAGCTTTCTGGGTCATGTGGCCAGCATGACTAAACTGCTTCTGGCACAACGGAACACCATGATGAGTGCCAGAGCGTACGAAAATGCCGTTTACTTTCCCGACACAGTGGTAAATATTTATCTACTTGCACTGGCATGCTTTCGAACTGCTAGGTTAGCAGGAGCTGGGACAAAGAAACCAGAGCTCATCCCATCATGGGGATTCGAACCGTTGACCTTCTGATCGGCAAGCCCAAGAGGCTCAGTGGTTTAGACCACAGCCCCACTTTCAGTTGGGTGTAAAGGGGTTGGACGGGGAGTTTGGTGTTGACAGGAGCTGGAATCCCAACAATACCCAGAGAGCCTCTAGTCTACTGTTCCAACGGTTGCCCTTTCTTTTGTTGTTACTGGCACCAGAAATATTTGCCAGCGCCATCAGGAGATATACTCCAGGGCTGCCTCAAGTCTGAGCACCCAACCACAAGTTGCCACACTCATTCCTACCTGATTGGGTCAGAAAGGAAGCAGAGGCCCCAAGCAAGCTTGACCTTTTGCCAGAAAGAAAGTGCAGCAATGGCCCTCTTGAAGGTCACCGGGATTGGCCTGTCCCCAAGATGAAATTTGCAGAAAGGTACTTTACTAGCCTGAAAGATTAATATGCACATTAGCGATTAGTCAGCATTACATACAACAGGAGGCTAAGGCACTACACAGGGTGTGTAAATAATAATAATAATAATAATAATAATAATAATAATAATAATAATAATAATAA
>JAXCMG010000071.1:1153531-1223893 GCA_034642415.1 Podarcis siculus | reverse complement strand
AATAATAATAATAATAATAATAATAATAATAATAATAATAATAATAAATCATTTTCAGTTTAGCTATCAGTCAATGCAGGCTTCTTGCACAAAGGTTCTTTCAGGGTTTCATAGCTTACATCAGGCTATTGTCGATTTTCAGAAATGATTTGGTTTCTCTTAGAGAAATTGTTGAAAGCAGTAGAAAAAAGGGGCACGAGTAGCAGTAGCAAAGTCTGCAGACCTCTCTGAGATGCAACAGTTTCACTGTCCATTTCTCGGCACAATTCAAAGTGCTGGTTATAGCCTAGAAGGCTTGGGGGCAGGCTACCTGAAGGAGACCACTTTTCCTCTACAATCCCAGTTGAGATCTTGTCCTGCCAATGGAAGATGAGCGTTTGGGCAAGAATTCAAGACAGGGCCTTCTCAGTGGCTGCACCCAAACTTTGTTGATGTTGGCAGGTAAAACCGTTGTCTCTTAAGAGATGTTCAGATTACTGAGTGGATTTGTCGTGTTTTGCATTTTAATCGTAGTGAGTGGTATCTTACTAAGTTTTCCTCAATAGCAGATGAACTGAAATTAACGAACTAATGGATTTCAATGGGTCTACCCTGGGTAAAACTTAGTTGAATGCCACTCAACATGTCTAACTAGTCAACAGCTGTTGTCTAATTTTCATCTTCTCTAATTTGATTATTCTTTGCTCGTTACTTATCATTTACACTAATTACTGCTTATACTTTATTGACTGGTCCCCATTTTGCTATGTATTTCATTGCTAACTGTCATTAACCGCATTTTACATGAAAACTGTGGTAAAAATAATAAATAAATGGTTACGGGTTTAAACTTATCATGGCAGCATTTACAGCTATATTGAATAATCACAAGTTACCAAAGCAGATTGGATACAAGAGACTCCTCAGACTAGCATGGCTAAGAAAGTGCAAGTGCTGTCATCACAAATCAAATGCAATTTGCATGGACAATTCACATGAAAAAAATCAAACTCAATCAGTCAATCGATATAAGTTTATTGTTCTAGCTAAAGGCCATGACAAACCCACAGAAGCAGTACCAATAAACAATACAGATTATAAGTCCATAAAGATGAGCCAACAAAAAAAATTATCAACTGCAATACCCATTGAGAAAAATGTTTTAATATGCAGTGAGAAAAAAAAGCTTTAATATTGGGCCAAGGATTATGGTAATAGTTCTAACACCTCTCTCAAGAAAAATAAATTCTAATTTATGAGATGATTCGCGCAATTATTGACAGGGGGAATCAGACAAAATTTGTTATGTACAATAGAATTGTTCACAGATGCTCACCCAACTTGAAAATATTTAAAGGCTCCAGGATGGAAGCCAGAGGAAGGGCAGCTGTTAGTTCAAGGGGGCTTCCTTCCCTTCCCACCCCCCATGGCTCCCCCAAATTTGGAGGTTCAGAACACCATTGTAGGAAGAGGAGAGGGGGGATTGAAGCAATAAAAAAGGGCAATGTTGAATTGCTCCCCCAGTTTTCCCCTTATGAAAACACAAACTTTCTCCACTCCCACCTTTTTTGTTTTTGTTCTTAAAGAGAGATGTATCTGGCTTAATTGCTATCCGAAAATCTATTAGCCTAGCAGCCGAGACATGGGACAAAATGAATCACACACTCAATTTTCTGATATGTTTAAAGTTCCCTCAGCAGCCGCAAAGGATACCATTCATATTACAGCTTTCATTATATTTTGTCAGCGTTAGACAATCAGACTGAAAACAGTAGATGGGAGGCCCAGATTTTAGAAACCAGATGTTCTTTGAACCGCTAATTATTATTTTTTTCCAGATTTCGATTTGTTTTTAAGAGACAGAATACAGCACAAAGAATTTGGCCCAAGTGAAACCCACACCGGTTTCTGCCGTTGCCAGCCTCCCACAATTCACATCAGCGTTTTTTAGCTCAGGGGCGAAATCGCACACAAAATCACACACTTAAAAGAAGAAAGAAAGAAAAGTCTCACCTCTTTGAAAGCCTCCCTGAACTCTCCTCCGGGAGCCATTCCCAGCTGTTCTGTGATATGTGCAGAGACTTTCAGTAGCAGCATTTGCATCAACCCAGACATGACTCCATTCTATCATAAGAAGAACCATTAAAAAGGAACGAGTTAACCTTTTACAGATTACTAGAAAAGACAAGATGCACGGTGCCATTAATAGCTGTGATGAAACACAGCTGGCGAAGGAGTAAAACACCAAGTCCGCCTCTGGCAGCTGATTTATTGCTGAACACAATCCCCCTTATTTCAACATACAGGATCGTTGCTAAGAAGCCTTTTAGACATCTGCTAATTTGTTTTCTTGTGGAGGAACAGAGTAGAAAATAGCACTAAATTAACCTGTCTGGCGGCATAATATTTATTATTTCTACCCACCCACCTCTGCCCGAGAGAAGAAATTGACTTTAAGTATGCAAATAGCAAGGGTAATTTGTTGCATAGGTTTGCAATTAAAACAGATTGGCATAGACTTATTTACCTATTGCATAAAAAGGGGGGGATTGCAACATTTGAACAATTTAGAAGCACACACACACAGTACAAAGCTTTACAATAAAAGTGTAGAAAATACCTAGAGCATGTATGTAATAGTTTCAGAGTTGAGAGATGAGGGTTTTAAAAATTATTTTTAAACCTGTCAACTCAGCTAGTTGAGAAACTATATACAGTGGTACCTCAGGTTAAGTACAGTGGTACCTCAGGTTAAGTACTTAATTCGTTCTGGAGGTCCATTCTTAACCTGAAGCACCACTTTAGCTAATGGGGCCTTCTGCCGCCGCCGCACCGCCGGAGCCCAATTTCTATTCTTATCCTGAAGCAAAGTTCTTAACCTGAGGTACTATTTCTGGGTTAGCGGAGTCTGTAACCTGAAGCGTATGTAACCTGAAGCGTATGTAACCCGAGGTACCACTGTAGATGCAAGAAAATCTCATGTCATGTTAGTTCTTGCTACTCCTGCAACTAAACAGCCTTCCCACAAGCAGATAATCACTGGGTACCAGCCTTCTTACTTAGTTGCCAAAAATGTACATTTGTTTTCAGTTTGATATTTACAGATGACCTTTTTGCCAGATAGCTATTATCTACCTTCACACAAGGAGTGTGGAGGGTGTTTTGGAATATTAAGCAGGTGACTGTACTGGATAAAAGCCTTGGACAAAGTATCTTTTAGGTTCACACTGAGAAATATGCTGGAAAACAATTCTAGCTCACCCCTGGAGAAAAACTAGAAACTCTTGTGTTCCTGCTTTCTTTTGTGTGGCAGAGTTTATGTCGCAATGCTGTGAAAAATGATCCAAGAAGGAGAAACTGTTGCTTTCGTGCTGAGTCACAAGTCAATGGCTAACCATTCTCCTCGCTCAAACTTAGGCAGTAGTTTTCTGTTAGGCGGACAGCTTCCCAAATGCCAACAGATCTGCTCTCAAGCAATGGACGTTCCCGGGACAGTTAGAAACATTTGCAAGGTGAAGTCTTGCTTGCCAAGGGCACTGAGGAAACTTCATCGTGTCGAAGATGTGCAACACACATCGGTTGTAATTTTACAGCTTTCCTGACTGTCCAAATCCATCTGGTTTCTGAAATCTACTGTACATAAGCCATAACCCTTTGCTAAAAACAGAATGTGATGGCTTGCTTTGGCCGTCTAAATGTCTCTCAGTTATATGCAGAGTTCCCTGGGAAGAGGGATTGTTAACCACTCTGTGAATTGCAGCTCTGTGTCTCCCAAGAACTCTCAGCACCCTTTGCAAACTAAATCTCCTGCAGCATTTACTAAATTAGTCACCTATTTTTTTTTTAATTTCTAAGTTGACCTCCTTTGTAATGTTTTATTTTGAAATCTTTAAGATAACATTTTAGTTTTCTGTTAATTATGTTGCTTTGACTGTATACTCTATGTTTGACTTTCTTCAGAAATGTTTGATTCTGAATTGCTTTATTGATGTTTTAATATGCTGTAAACTGCTTTGAGATTTTTCTTAAAAATATAAAGCGATACAGAAATGAAATAAATAAGAAGTGTTTTTTTAATGCTATGACTTTTTAAAAAGAAAAGTGTTATCCTGCAGCAAAATTAGACATAAATAAACAATTTTTTAAATAGAAACAGAGATTATCAGAAATAAAACAACAGAATATATAAATTGACTAACTAGAATGGCAATTGTGATATTATCATTTGCATATCTTCTACAGGAAATTAGTGGCAGTTTAGGGATGTATTTTTACATCTTTGAAAAGCTTATTGGAGAGGCAGCAGGAAGTTCCAGATACTAGTGTACCGTGCTGGACTAGAATCTTGCTTTCAGAATGTATAAAACAAATAAAAGTCTAGCCCTTTCTTGCCACGGGGAAGAGTCTCTTTATTTGGCTTTTGATTAAGAGAAGATTTTCTGCTGTCACAAAGGACCATATTTTGTTGCACCATCCTCCTTTAGCCTCCCCCTCTAGCTGTTTACCTGCATGGAATTTTTGCATGGGTATCAAACTGGACTTTAATCCTGTTATTTGGTTTTACATAAACGTACAGTAGAGCTCTGCTCCACTGAAAACCTAGTGCCTGCATATCCCTGCTTTTATAACACTCCCTATAGAACAAAGCCCTGAATGGGAATGGCTGTGCAATTAACTGCATGTCCATACAAGCCTTGACTGCGCCAGATTATAAAAAGTTAGGAAAGCGGTATTTCAATTTCGCATACAGACGGACAGATGATTTTGCCACTGAAGAACTCATACCTGTTTTATAGCTTGCTGAAGTTTCTCCAGATTGATTTCTTTGGCTTCCTTTAGCAATGTCTTTTCATCCATTTTTAACATGGAAACTCTATATTGGCACAGCTCAACCACGACCACGTCAGGCTGTACTTCTTGTATTGTCTGAAAAATACAGATTCAGTCGCATGCTTGCAGTACTGATGTTTTCCTGGGAGAAATCTCCCAAGCATATAGTAGCAGAGCCCCAATCCACAACTATTTTTTAAATAAAACTGTTTTTCATTTATGTTTTGGAGGAGAATATAAGGTTTCACATCTAAAAAGAGAAAAACTCTCAGGAAAGAATGTGTTTGTTTATTAATTATACATTTTGTATTTTGCTGCTACCAGCTCAAGGACATTAAAATATTTCAGGAAAAAGAAAGAATATTGCCAAACAGTAAAAACAAACAAATTCAAGAGATTTTTCAAAGCCCTCCTCCTGCCAAATTACCCATATCAGCTCTCCGCAGAGAAAACAGGAAACGGACCTCCTCGTTCTCCAGAATTTCTCCACCTCTGCATAAATTCTACCCAACTCCAGGCCTTTGCAGCTTTGTTTGAAACATGGATGATAAGATTATCTCCTCACAGGTTTATAATCAGGATGAATAATATGGGAGAAGACTACAGTATACATGATAGAACCTCTGCACGAATTGGCTCTATATAAAGTTATCCACGACCGCAGCTACATTCCCAACCCAAAATGTAATCCTTTTCCGTGTTACAAAAATAGTCAAGGTTTCAAAGGTGAACTTCCGGCCCCAAGGGGGGGGGGGGAGCTTTTAAGGCCCTAATTTTTTAAAAAAAGATTTACCTTCACTACATCTCTTTTGCTGCTATCACTGAAGTGAGCAGTGCCAACAACATATACTTTGGAGCCCTCTTCAGTGGAAAGTTCCGTCACGGTGCTTGGGAGGCTGGGCTTTTGCTTTCTTCTTTTCATCTTCATCTCCAAAAGTATTTTTAACGCATCTGCATCAGCTGCATATAATTTGAATAAACAAACTCCTGGTTAGTTTGCGTATTCATCTCCCACTTTGCCGCAATGAAAAGGATATGAGTCGACCACAGTCATACCTTGGGTTCTCGAACGAGATCCGTTCCAGAAGCCCGTCTGACTTCCAAAAACATTCGAAAAACAAGGAGCGGTTTCCGATGGGCTGCAGGAGCTGCCCATACTCAATTGGAAGCCGTGGAAGCAGCAGTCGGACGTTCGGCTTCCAAAAAAACGTTCGCAAACCGGAACACTCACTTCCGGGTTTGCGGCATTCGGGAGCCAAAACGTTTGAGTCACAAGGCGTTCGAGAACCAAGGTACGACTGTATAATGTTTAAATGGAGCCAAAACGTTTGAGTCACAAGGCGTTTGAGAACCAAGGTGTGACTGTATAATGTTTAAATGGAGCCAAAATGTTCGAGTCACAAGGCGTTTGAGAACCAAGGTGCGACTGTACAATGTTTAAATGGAGCCAAAATGTTCGAGTCACAAGGCGTTTGAGAACCAAGGTGCGACTGTATAATGTTTAAATGGAGCCAAAACGTTCGAGTCACAAGGCGTTTGAGAACCAAGGTACGACTGTACAATGTTTAAATGGGGCCAGGTCCAAGTTTTGACCATAAACATTCTGGTGACAAATGGGAGGGTTTCAGGATAAGTGTATGTGTGTTTGAAAAAATATCCCTAAACCACCACCTTCCTTGCCCTTTTTGTGCCCTGCTCACTTCATGGTTGCAGCTATGCCCCCCCCCCCCGGCCCCAATCCAGAGCTGGTGCCAATTAAAAATGAAAACACAGCAGGAGCTTCTCATATAAGCAATACTGTCACAGTGCTAATCAGATCTGGCTGCATGAAGTCACCAAGCCATACCAGAGGGACAGCGAGGCTTGTTTCCTTGACTCTGAATAGACAGGCATTGTCAAGATAATTCTCAGCCTGTTCCCCATCATCAAACTGGGGATGGTATGGTGGGGTGGAGCCGAACTTTGCAGAGGCAATTTTTTCACAAAATACTTCCTGCTTTGGCGGGAAGCCGACACAGTCTATAATTCATGTGTTATACAGCATTAACCTTTGTTTTAGGAACAGTCTGTTTTCTCACAAGATCTCTACACAGGATAACTTTAATGCTATTATAAATATGGCATTATACTTTTTTGGGGGGGTGTAGGGGAATGTAAACTGCCTTCAGAGGACTGTACGGCCCTAAAAAGCAGAACACAAATGTCTGAAATAAATATATGGATCAACTTTATGTAGCTGTTTTATCACATTAATTTATAACTGCCTTCCCTTCAAAGACCTATTTTGTCCTCACAACAACCCAGTGAAATAAATTTAGCTCAGAAATGCTGGCTGGCCCCAAATCATGTGGTTAGCATCCTTGGTACCTAAGTCCCCAGAATCAGCAACATCCCATCAAGAGAGTAATTCTCTTCCCAGCATACTGGGTTCTCCATAAACAGCTTGATGATTCCATTGGTGCTGAAAATATTGCTTTACAGAACTCCGCTCAACTGTTTTAAGTACGCCATGAAATTCTGTATCAAAAGGCAGGGCAAAAATATTTCAGCTAGTCATCTAATTAAAATAGGGCAGTGCAAGTAGATAAATAGGTACCACTGCGGCAGAAAGGTAAACGGCGTTTCTGTGAGCTCTGGTTTCCGTCACAGTGTCCCATTGCGTCAGAAGTCATGCTGCCCACATGACCCGGAAAGCTGTCTGTGGACAAACGCCAGCTCCCTTGGCCTGAAAGCGAGATGAACGCCGCAACCCCATAGTTGCCTTTAGCTGGACTTATTCGTCCAGGGGTCCTTTACCTTTTTTACTACCTAGAAAGTGTGTTTAGGATTTCAGGCTCAGACCTTGTGCCCATGCTAGTTAAGTTTTCCTATGTGCCTTAGGATCTCACCCACACATGCATTACAACAAGATGGCAGCCTGGACTGTACCACTGCAGATTCATTTCTGAATGCCTCCCGGACAAGTAAAAACCAAAACATCAAGGGAAAAGGTCCCAGCTGTCCACTTTCCTGGTTGCCACTGGTCCTCTAGAGACAAGCGCTCAAAACACAACTATCATCCCTCCACATACTGGAATGGTGCAGTCCATTCCAAAGTGGTACAGTCCATTCTACCAAGCTCTGCCACTGCATAGGTAGACAGACTTAACCCTCACCCACCCCAAACTCTAGCCATTAACTGCTTTAAACCAAGACATAGGAGGCAAAATGGCTTTGCTATCCACAACTATAACATACAAATATTTGATGCAATGCCCGCAGCTTCCTTCGGCCCATCTCCTTGTGCCTCAGGCGAAGGCGCTGGTTCTGCAGCCATCTGTGTTGGATTAAAAAAAGGGGTGAATGGTGTGAGTGGAAAGAAGGGCTTGAATAAAGCATGTTTTGTGCATGGATAAATCAATGATTATAATAAATGCTAGAAGCTGATAAACTTAAAACACAGCCTGGGCTACAAGGCAAGTTTGGTTTGCATCTTGTAGCACAATTGCTTCACTTTGTGGAGATCTATGCTAGAATGATGTGGCTGTGATCTCAAGTCGCAAGCAGCTCAAGATACATCTGTGGGGTTTGTGCGAGGTCTCACACTATCTCTGCTATCTTGCTGGCATAAATTAAACCCATACTGCTTTCTCTATAGAAGACAATGGGTGAGTGCACATATTTGCTCATTGGGGTGTATTAGTGGTGTTCATAATAATAATAATAATTTTATTATTTATACCCTGCCCATCTGGCTGGGTTTCCCCAGCCACTCTGGGCGGCTCCCAACAGAATATTAAAAACACGATAAAACACCAGACATTAAAAACTTCCTTAAACAGGGCTGTCTTCAGATACAAAGTTGCCATGAGACATGTTGGGTTTTTAAATTTAAAAAAATACCTAAAATTCCCCATAATGCAACACACCCATAGATTCACAAATTACATAAGGCAGAAATGGGAGCCTGTGGCCCACTAGGGCATAGCTGTCAACTTACAGATTTGAAAATAAGGGACCAGCAGCCTCGAAAATAAGGGATCCGCAGCCAAAATAAGGGATCAACAATTACTTTGATAAAATACATATTTTGTTGCATGCAAATGGCTTTAGATACCATAAATTACCATATAGCATATATTCAACACAAAAAACAGCAACAATTTGTTGTTGACAAAGGACAGCTGGCCATAGAAAGGGCCCCATTACCTTCAGTAGCTTATTTAAGGGACATCATCAATAAGGGACAGCAGCCGGACATGGCGCTGGGATAAGGGACGCTTGACAGCTATGCACTAGGGGTAATAACTAGGGGTTATTTTATAGAGATATGAGAACCAGTGCCGCTTATCTATCTCCAAAAGAAGGACTGGCTCCCCTCATCCCTGACCATTGGCCATGCTGGCTGAGGCTGGTGGGAGCTGGAATTTAACATCTGCAGGGACACAGGTTTGCCCTTTCTACCCTGGATAGGGCAGAAGGCTGCAGAGCAACACAATACGTTAAATAAACTTGCTGCCTACAAGAAATACACACCACAGTGACTCAAGCTTCTCTCTCAAAGATCTCAGCGTGCTTTGGTTTTCTGCTTCTGCATCTCAAGCACAGCAGCCCCTCAGAAATTTTGTTAAACCAAAATGCCCAGTGAAGCATTGTCCGCTCTCCACACAGGATGTTGCTGTTTCCAAAATTTACCTCCTGCTGCTGTTCCCCCTCCATCGCGAGAATGTTCTTTAAATTCCACCAGCCAGATCAGACCTGCAAAACATTAAAAGAGGGGTAGAGAAGTTCAGGGGTAATAGTTAGCAAGGTGCGAAGTATGCATTTAAAAAGATTTAACGATTGGCTAGTGTTTGGCAGCATAGATCTGCAAAAATGTTGTTATTAAAATACGCAAAAGCGGTGATACACGACATAATGATTGCCCACCTGGCTTTTTGTGCCTATTGATTCATTCAAAAAGGTGGAAAGATAAATATATAGGGAAGCCTGAGGTTGAACGTTCTGTCCAGAGGCAATTAGCAGGAGCGTGAAGCTTGGTCAAACATACTTAAAGGCCACATTTTAGTTACTTCCTCTCCTTCTTCCTCCTGAAAGAGAACCCATCTTCCTTATGTCAGAAACACGAGAATACAAAGAAAGCACTCTCATCTGCTCAGCTGGTCCAGTATTGTTTCATAAACCATTTCCTACCAAGAAACCCCCACAGCATAAGCCAAAGCACACCATCCATCTGGTTTTAAAAAAAGATAATTCTAGAATAAACGTGTTAGTCATTAGGATGCTAGAAAGGCTATTTGAGGCATCTGCAATATCAGACTAACCCAGCAAGCTTTCCAAAAGTTGTCAAGAGTTTAAAGTTGTTGGTTTTTAATATATATATAAAAAGAAGAAGAGTTTGGATTTGATATCCCGCTTTATCACTACCCGAAGGAGTCTCAAAGCGGCAAACATTCTCCTTTCCCTTCCTCCCCCACAACAAACACTCTGTGAGGTGAGTGGGGCTGAGAGACTTCAGAGAAGTGTGACTAGCCATAGGTCACCCAGCAGCTGCTTGTGGTCCACCGCTCTTAACCACTACACCACACTGGCTCATCAGAACAACTTCTTTAAAGCCAAAACTTTCACCAGCGGCCTGGGTGGTATGTAGGGCTGGGCGATATATCGATAAAACCGGTTTGAAGTCCATATCGTGATACCAGTTTCATAATTTTTTTAGAAAATATTTTTATTAACCAATTTCAACGTAACAATTTGTCAATCCTCATAATCTATTACATTATTCCCCCCTCAACCCTCTAGTTTTTTTTTTACAAATGTCAATTTAAACACTTTTTTCAATTCATTATATCAGTTTTATCAGTTTCATAATTTTTGACCTTGCAATATATTGCAAACATGGTTTATGCAAAAACCATGAAGCAAGCCAATGCCTCTACATAGATCCATTCTTATTTCAGGTACTGTGATATATCAGTACAGTATATCACAATGCTTAGCTGGTGGTATATCATGATGTTCAAAACTAGCTATCACCCAGCATTAATGGTAAGCTTGTGGCACATGTGTCATGCATAGAATGTGTAGTATTCTTGGACTGGATCAAGAAGAGTGGTATTTCTACCTGTCTAGTCTGTGCAGTACTACTCCTAATTCTCTGACTCAGTAGGCAGCAGGCAAAAGTTCATCCAAGTACTGCCCATGTACTTTAGCTCACAGTACAACGGCACACCTATTTTTAACCTCTTCTTTTTGCACACACACTCGCTCATCAGGGGTGAGCTGTAATAGTCGCTCAAAGTAACCCTCTGTATGAGCACCTTGTGGCAATCTGTGACCAGCAGTTAAGCCCAGGGTGATTTGAAATCTTCGCATTAATAGAGAGCTTTGAACGAGCAAAAACCCATTTGCAGCCGGCGTCGCAAAGTTGTCTTTGCAGAAAAAGAGCAACTCATTGAACCGTTGTGTGGTAGGACCCTCACAGGTAAATTTTTCGAAAGCAAGGTTATCCAAATTTTGGGTTCCCGTTACCACTGAGTATCCTGAGCTTGCCAATGAAGCCGTATCTGTTGCGATCATTTGGGCAGTGCGTGTGGCGCTGTGGGTTAAACCACAGAGCCTAGGACTTGCCAATCAGAAGGTTGGCGGTTCGAATCCCTGTGACGGGGTGAGCTCCCGTTGCTCGGTCCCTGCTTCTGCCAACCTAGCAGTTCAAAAGCACGTCAAAGTGCAAGTAGATAAATAGGTACCGCTCCGGCGGGAAGATAAACGGCTTTTCCGTGTGCTGCTCTGGTTCTCCAGAAGCGGCTTAGTCATTCTGACCACATGACCCGGAAGCTGTACCCCGGCTCCCTCGGCCAATAAAGCAAGATGAGCGCCGCAACCCCAGAGTCGGTCACAACTGGACCTAATGGTTAGGGGTCCCTTTACCTTATCTTTGCAAGACAGATTTTTCAGCAGTGACTGCTATGAAGGTGAAACAGAAAAGCAGGCTATGTTATCAATAACGAGACTACGTTTGACATACCCTGCAATATGCAATCTTGGCCATCCCATGGATATGTGCCATAATGGCCTTTAACATGAAAAGAAAACTATTAAAAATACTGGTGGTTTGTTATAACTTACATGGCTTGTGCAACCATACACTTTAGGGTTGGGTGATGTTGGGCTTTCAACATGGCAGTGTTTCGTCAGCCAAACACTGTGGCTTGGCAATAAACCGAGATGTTGAAAAAAGCTGCACTGGCCCCAGCCAGGTGAAACTGCTGAAGGCAGTTGAGGCGCCTTCACCATAGTGCCTCTTGGGCTGTGGCTAATACAGCTGGTCCCAGCCTGCTGCTCAGCTGGAGGGCAGAAAGGCTCCTGCCCCAGCTGAGCAACCAGCAGGGGCCTTGGGGCTCCTTGGCCAGGCTGCTTCTGCCTTTGCTGGCATGGGGGGTGGGCGATCTACCTTGTCTGCTTGCCCCCCACTCCCCAAAGACAGACCAAGTGGCAACAGCCAAGCGCACAGAACCTGTCAGGCTCTGTGTGTTTGACTGCCTTCGCCTGTGCAGGTCTCTTTCCTCGTTCACCCCAGGAGGAAGAACGCAGCCCACCCTCCCAGGCAAAGTCTGCAAGGCGTGGGGTGCAAAGATCACCCTACCCACGCCTTGTGGAGAGGGGCTGCTGGAGAGCGCTGGGCTCACCAGCAGCACCGAAGAGCCCCTACACCACTTGCCTGCCTTCCACTGGGAGGAAAGGCGTAAGATACCCTCCCAGAGGAAGGCCGCTGGACAGTAGCCAAGCAAGGCCGCAGCCCTGATCCCACTCCTACTCTTGTGCAAGCAGGAGTGGGGTTGGGGCTCTCTCAGCTGGGAAGGGCAGGCTTGGCACTCCTCTTCCTTAATCAGTTCTGGGTTCCCCCTCCAGAGGAGATTTGGGGAAGTGTGATGGCAGAAGAGGGAAATCTGTCTGCACTGGCCCCAAACTGCACTAGTTGAATGCCACCCTCTGAATAACTTGTATAACTAACATTAACATTTCAAGGAATTCCACATGAACCAGGGCATTACATACATTTCTGCTTGGGATGCCTCAAATAATGGTTATAAAACAGCCAAACATGCAGTTATAGCTGGTGCTATACCAGCTGTTGCACTGGCTCCCGGTGGAGTACAAGATCAGGTTTAAGGTGCTGGTTTTAACCTTTAAAGCCCTATACGGCCTAGGACCCTCATACCCACGGGACCGCCTCTCCTGGTATGTCCCACAGAGGAACTTATGGTCTTCAAACAAAAACATCTTGGGGGTCCCAGGCCACAGAGAGGTTAGGCTGGCCTCAACCAGAGCCAGGGCTTTTTCGGCTGTGGCTCCAATCTGGTGGAACGCTCTGTCACAAGAGACTAGAGCCCTGAAGGACTTGACATCTTTCCACAGGGCCTGCAAGACAAAGCAGTTCCACCAAGCTTTTGGCCAGGGCACAGCCTGACCCCCGGTCGTTTGGCAATCTTCACAGAACTCTAGCCCAATGGTTGCCATCAATTTGATTTGAATTAATTTTATAATGAAATGATTTTAGAATGTTGTATTATTTTTTTGTTGTTAGCCGCCCTGAGCCCGGCTTCAGATGGGGAGGGCGGGATATAAATAAAAAAATATTATATTATTATTAAAATGCATGAAGCCAACAGCTGCTGAAGACCTGGTCCAAGTCTACCCGGGAACGGCTGTGGGCAGGATCCGTGAATTGCAGGCAGCTGGATTAGAAGACCCTTGAAGTCCTTTGCAACTCTACGATTCTAACCTAAGGTCCAAAATTTATGTGACAACAAATCAATGGGTCACCACACCAGGTAAATGCGGACTTGTTCGTTGCCATACCAAAAAGGTTGGGAACCGCTGTCCTAAAAATCACTAATTCTGTTCCCCATGTTCACAATGGCTCATTTTTAATGCTACTTACTTTTGGGAGTGATGTGTGAGGGGATATGCCTTCTAAGAAGGCAACACTTTAACATAAATATAGAAGTTAAGACTTGTACACAAGGAAGATACGCATATGTACAACTATACTTTGTCAACTACATCCAGTGCCCATAATTTTAATGTATTTTTCAGCTGTGGCAAAGGCAGGAAATCAAAGTTTTGGTTCAGTTTTCCTGAACGGCAGGGATATTCTCAGAAGCTTCCAGTAGTCAACACTTACGACTACTACTCCCATGCAGAAGGATGCTATCTTAAATGCAAACAATGGAAAGGAAAGCTGTGTATTTAATGCAATGTGTAGTTTGGCCCTTGGTCTTATGGATTTGCATAGCAGCACCTGCTGCACCAGTCTCTTGCAGACGCACACATCAGGATCATCTAGAGCTAGACAGATAATGAAGAGCTGCTGCAATGAGCTACATCAGAGGGGTATCTGGCCAAGGGGGTGGTGAGTACTGGGTGAATCAGCGGAAGCTTCTCGGAAGCAGAACAACTGCAGCATAGCCCTTCCTTTGCTGGAAATGGACCAAACAAGATTAGGAACTGTGCTGAAACATCACACCAAGTTGATGGGAATGATGGAGCCACATTCAATGAGCTTCATGGCTGAGTGGGGATTCAAACCCGGCTCTCCCAGGTCCTAGCCCAACCCTCTAACCATTACGCCACACAGGCTTGCTTGTAGAGGGGATAAAAGGTGAGGAAGGGTAGGCCATATCTGCTGACCACAGCACTTTGAGGAAGGGCAGGAAACAAAAAACATGCAGCAGATAAATCAAAGAAATAATTATATATAGTTATTCTGAAACAAATTAAGTCCTTCGTGCAGTTCCATGACTAATATTTTGCAGGCAACACTTCTTTACAGACCATGTGCTTTGACTTCTCCCTATGCCCTATTCTGAAGTTAAACTGACGTGTGTGTATCCACAGCAGTAAGGAGAGGAGGAATGGCTGCTGGGAGGAAAGCAAAGAGAAGAAATGCCGTGGTACATCTGCCGCAGCAAAACCAGACGCCTTTTCTGCCCCAGCTGCAACAAAACATGTCTCTCCCGTATCAGTCTCTACAGCAGTGTTTCCCAACCTTGTGCCTCCAGCTGTTTTTGAACTACAACTCCCATCATCCCTGACTAGCAAGACCAGTGGCAAGGGATGATGGGAATTGTAGTCCAAAAACAGCTGTAGGCACAAGGTTGGGAAACACTGCTCTACAGCCACAGCAACCACTGTAACTCTCCAGCTGTTTGTCCCCAAAGCAGCACTCTCCCATGAGATTATAGAATTATAGAACTGGAAGGGATCATCTAGACTAACACCTTGCAATGCACGAATATGCAGCTGTCTCTTATAGGAATCGAACCTGCAACATTGGTGCAAGCAGCACATTCTTGTAACCAAGTGGAGATGGTATGGATGCCAACAACCGATGTGTGAGATCAACACACGCTCTGCCTCTGCATGCATATCTGCAGGGCAGCTGCCTTTGTATGTACAGTTGTACACACACCTTTGCACACTAAACCTGTGGACACTAGGAGTGCTAGACACCATGCACAACACCAGGGAGACTTGAAGCTGGCATCGCCTGCTTTCTATTCACACATTGATCTTGGTCTTACGCCTGAGTATAACTTCAGAAAAAGGATCCACTCTATCTTACCACTACTGAAACCCATAGCAGACTGTGCTACATTTAGATTTCAATGATATTCAACATCAACTGGTTGAATATAACAGATAAAAGAAACCTCTACAAATTTTTAAATCTGCCTTGCCACCCAACCCTGAAACTTGCTTTTTTTGCTCTTATACTAAAATTGCAACCCTGGGATCGACCAGGCTAGGGCAACTGATTACACATTTGTCTTGCTGTTTTCTGAGAAATACCAGTGTCTGCTCTTCTTTTATCTTAATACAGAACCTATTGGATAGATAATAGTAAAAGTACTTTTCCAACTTTGTTGAGAATGAATATTTGGTTCCTAAATAATTTTCCCCCTCAAGCATTAAATCAACCAGAGCAAGAAATGAGATTTCATCGTCAGACAAGTCACACTGGTTTTGAAGCAATGGAAGTTCTTCAAAATACTCAACGTTCACTAATGCAAGCCAAGACATAATTAAGAAAGTGGAACAATCATCCTGTCGTCTCCCATCAAACCAGCTTGTCTTCCCAGCTCAAGATTATCATTTCATGTGCTTTCCAGTCCTTGTGAAACCTGCTGAACTAGACCAAGGTCATATTTAAGGGGAGGAGAAGCAAAAGCTACTTAAGGATAAAATACATGCCACCGATCCACCACGCAGGGGAGGAGGATTGGAAGGCCCAGTCCAGAACAGTTCCACCACAGCTGTCTGATGGTACCACCACTCTGCTGGTGAAAAGCTCCCCATTCTACCCACCAAAAGTGTGGGTGAGTGGCAATATTGCTGGCAGGAACTTGGAAGCCCTGAAATGGAACATGGTGTACTGCCATTATTTGATGGCATAAGGCCTGAGCACTATGGCAGTTGAAGGAACAAGCAATGGGACTAGGGATGTGGATATGCCAATCCTTCATGTCCTGCCAGGCTTTGAATTGCTCTGCTAATTTGTAGTGCACACATCAGATAAACGTCTGGCGTTCTGCATGATGGTGCAAGGAGAATATTGGCATTTATCTCATATTGAGGACATTGGAGTACAGTGTGCTAGCGGCAGATAAAGGTGTCTTTCCTCATGCATCTGCCTTGAGTATTATAGAGTACAGTCATACCTCGGTTGAAGTAGCCTCAAGTTAAGCATTTTCAGGCTGCGCTCCACGGCATTTTCAGGTTTGCCGCTTGCGCATATGCTCAAAATGACATCACGCGCATGCGCAGAAGCGGCAAAACGTGACCCGCACAGTCGCATGTTACATTCTACTCAGGATGCGAATGGGGCTCCGGAACGGATCCCGTTCACATCCAGAGGTACCACTGTACATGGACTGTACCTGCTCATATGCCACACGTTAGTTAAAAGGCCCACATAATTCACTGCAGTATATCATGAGTGACCTCCATGTGGCCTGCACATCACACAGAGCCTAATACCACTTCCTGGAAGGTTAGGAAAATGAACAAAGTAGAATTTACACTTTTCACAACCCCTGAGAATTTTAAACATTTGCTTTAGATGCCTTTCACCCAATAACTTTATGTTGGCTCCTTGGAACTGGAGGCATAGAGTATTCTCTAGGGGATGGAACAGCTGGGCATGTTTCAACACAACAGCTTGAAAGGTCTCAGCTGGCAGACGAACCCAACTGACTATTCAGACGCTACATATGTTGGGAAGCTGAATTTTTGCAAACTCAACCGTCTCCTAAACTGGGCTGACCTGCACCTTGCCTTTGGGTGAGGCGATAAAGAGCAGCTTCTAGAACATGGTTTCCCCAAATTTGGGTCTCCAGCCGTCTTTGGACTACAGTTCCCATCATCCCTGACCACTAGCTACGGATGATGGGAGTTGTAGTCCAAAAACAGCTGGAGACCCAAGTTTGGGAAACCCTGTTCTAAACTATTCAGCACACCAAGGCTGACATCTAGGTCAGTTTCACTACAATTGGCATGGTCACCTGAAAGCACCCTGAAGCCTTTGCCAACCTGGCACTCTCCAAATGTTTTGGACTACAACTCCCATCAGCCCCAGTCAGTTGTAGTCCATACTAAACAATCAAGTTCTTACAAATGTGGGGTGGGTATTATGTGGAACCTGCAGTAGCGCAAGTTCTGCAAATCTTAAGAGATTGGCATGTGTAGGGTAAGGCAAACTTGTAGGTCAACTGGTCCCAAATTGTTACGGCCTTATATAGTGATTTTTTGCCAACAAAGGTCCGTATAGTAAAAGCTATGGTTTTCCCAGTAGTGATGTATGGAAGTGAGAGCAGGACCATAAAGAAGGCTGATCGCCGAAGAATTAATGCTTTTCAATTATGGTGCTGGAGGAGAATCTTGAGAGTCCCATGGACTGCAAGAAGATCAAACCTCTCCATTTTTAAGGAAATCAGCCCTGAGTGCTCACTGGAAGGACAGATCCTGAAGCTGAGGCTCCAATACTTTGGCCACCTCATGAGAAGACTCGACTCCATGGAAAAGACCCTGGTGTTGGGAAAGATGGAGGGCACAAGGAGAAGGGGACGACAGAGGACGAGATGGTTGGATAGTGTTCTCCGAAGCTAGCATGAGTTTGACCAAACTGTGGGAGGCAGTGGAAGACAGGAGTGCCTGGCGTGCTCTGGTCCATGGGGTCACGAAGAGTCGGACACGACTAAACAACAACAACATACTGATAGTAACACCTTGAACTTGGCCCAGGAACAAATTCGCAACCAGTGCAAACTCTGACCTCATGTGTTATATGCTGACTCCCTCCTATCAGCAATTGTGCTGCAGCATTCTGCAATAACTGCAGCTTCCGCATCAAGCACGAGGGATGCCCCATGCAGAGTGCATTGCAGTAATCCAGTCTTGAAGCAACCAATGCATGTGCTACTGTTGAACCAGTCACAGTTGGTCAAAGGCACTTCTAGCCACTGAGGCTACCTGAGCCTCCCGTGACAGAAGCAACCCCCCTCCCAAACTGCAAACTTGTTCCTTCAGGGGGAGTGCAACCCCACCCAGGGTAGGCAAGGGACCAATTTCTCAGACACAGCAGCTACTTACCCACAGTGCCTCCTTCTTGCCAGGACTGAAGCTCAGCTTGTTTTTCTCCTCCATTTCCCCCCTGCGTCCAGGCAATGGCCCAGCGATTGTACAGCCTCTCCCGATTCAGATGTTATGGAGAAATCAAGCTGAGTGTCATCAGTATACTGACAGCACCTCGCCCCAAAACTCCTAATGATTGCTCCCAAAGGTTTCATGTCGAGATTAAATAGTACCGGAGAGAAAGCACTACTCTCTGGACTCAGTCCTGAAGGTAGGATTGGAACCACCGTAATACAAGGCCCCCAGTTCCCCACAGCTGGTCCAGGAGGATGCCATGGTCAATGGTACCAAACGCCGCCGAGAGGTCAAGAAGCAGGAGCAAGGTTGCACTCCTTCTGTCCTGCTCTCATCCATCAGGGTGACCAAGGGTGACTCAGTTCCATGGACAGGCCTGAACCCTGGAATGGATCTAAATAATCTGTGTCCACCAAGAACGCCTGCAGCTGCCCCACCACGGTCCTCTCCCCTGCCTTCCCCAAACGGGGTATTGACAACTGGCCAATAGTTGTCCCGATTCAAAGGGTCCAGAGCTAGTTTCTTTAGAAGTGGACGTACCACTGCCTTTTTCAATGTAGCAGGGACCACCCCCTCACACAGTGAAGTGTTAGCCAAACTCTGTACCCAACCATATGGTAACAACTTTTGCTGACTGCAAGGTATAAGCAAGCTTTTAGGCATAACACAGCACAACTAAGTCAAAACTTAAGAACACGTGGAATTGCCTTCAATCCAACATAGGCTTCCCCAACCTGGTGCCCTCCAGATGTTTTGGACTTCCATCACCCCTGACCATTGGTCATGCTGGCTGGGGCTGGTAGGAGTTGGGGTTCAAAACATGTCAGGAAGACTGATCCAGTGAGCCATTTTGAGTTTTGCTTAAATTTCTGCAACAATTCTGAGTTACCTTACTGCTAAGATAATACAGTGGTAGCTTGGTTTAAGAACAGCTTAGTTTATGAACAACTTGGATTAAGAACGCTGCAAACCCGGAAGTAGGTGTTTTGGTTTGTGAACTTTGCCTTGGAAGCAGAACATGTTCCGCTTCCTGTTGAGTGTAAATTAAGTCCCCCGCTGCTATGGGAAAGCACGCCTTGGTTTAAGAATGCTTTGGTTTAAGAACAGACTTCCAGAACGGATTAAGTTTGTAAACCAAGGTACCACTCTACTACTATCGTATTTCACATATGCCTCAATGTTTGCTCTTACAAAAAACCCAATAAGAGATCGCATAAAATTTCCCCATTCTATTCCTCCGATAAAGCGGATAGTTTTAGATGAATCAAGGCTGTATCATGACAACGGCGGGGCTACTCCACAATTCCAGTATAAATTTATTTCCGAGACAAGCTGTCCACACTGCCTGTACGAGGCCAGATGTTCTCTGTAACACGACATTGGTTATGACACGAAGGGAAACTGACATTTTCATTCCAAGTGGCCCGCTGAAACAATCTCTCCGGTTTTTGTTTGAAATCAACTGCATTTGCAAGGCAGCGTCATCACCAAGGAACACACGTGGCCGAGCAATAAGCTTTGCTCGCTAGAAGAATAGTTAGTACAGGACGACCTGCGATCTAATCAAACCATGCACATTGTTCTAAAATAAAAGTCCAGAAGCGCTGTGTCCCCAGTTAATTAAGTTCCTCGGGCATGACATACCACCCTCCTAAGTCCCTGGAAAAATAATTTAAAAATAAAATAACAAAATCGGAGGTGGCGGAGGAAGGGAAGTGGTGGTGGAAGACGCATATCCATCAGACGAGGCCGCATTTTCTCTGCTCTCGCCACAAGTAAGACACATACTTTTCAAAGCAGCATTGTTACAGCTTCTGCCTTCGCTCGCAACCAAAAAGCAGGCCCACCCAGGAAAGTTTGCGAGCTTTCCAAGCCAGCGAAAACTTTGGGGCCAATCTGCAACCTTTCAAAACAGCCCCACGAGGCAACACTTGCTAAGCTGGGGGTGGGGTGGGGCAAAAGAAAAAAAAAGTTAAAAAACGGAGAGCATTTCAAACTCCCACCCCAAAATGAAAAAATGCAAACACACAAACACACACAAAATCCCATTTGCTAGGAAACTCCCAAGAAGTAGGAGTTCCTCTTGCAAACTCCTACCCTTCCCCTCTTGATTCCTGGCCATTTTGAAGAAAGGGGAGAAAAAGAGGGGGAATGTTGTTGCTGTCGCTGTCGCTGCTGCTGTTGTCGCCTGACCCCCCTCGCAGCAGGACTTGTGTCGCGGTGGCACAGCGACAATGAGGCGCGCGCTCCAGGGCGCGCAAGGCGAGGCGAGGCAGCCGCGTCTCCTTCCTTACGCGCGCCCACCCAGCGCAGGAAACGCCAAGGGTCTCTCTCCCTCCTCACCCCACACTTCGCCCCCCGGACTTACTTGGAAAGCCGAGCCCCCCCTCTCCGTGCAGGGTGCTTTGGGGGGGGGAAGGAAGCTACCAGCCCGAGCTTGGCGTCGGCGCTTGGAGAGGACCCCAACTCGCTCCAAGGAGACCCGAAAAGGAGGCGAGCCCTCCAGGTACTCGCGGCCACATTAGCCTGACAACATGTTGGTATTAGTCATTCATAGAGGGAGGGGAGGAAGGCGGAGAGGGAGGGAGGGGGGTGGAGGTGGAGGCACCTCCGCGGTGCATTCTGGGAGCTGTAGTTCGGCCTCGCTTCCTGCCCCCGGCCCCGAGGAGGCCGAGGGCGGAGGGAAGGAGAGGCGACTACATCTCCCAAAGTGCGCAGCGGGAAGCGCACGTGTCTTGTCTGTCTTGGAGTGAATGGGGGTGTGTGTGCTTAGATAGATAGATAGATAGATAGATAGATAGATAGATAGATAGATAGATAGATGTGCCTCTGTTTCCCCTGTCGAACAAATATTTACCAAGAGGACAAAAACTTTTCAAAAAGAATGGGAAAAGAATAGCCACTGTAAGCAGATGAAAAGGTTGGCAGGATTTTAATCTCACTTGCCACATAACAAATACTATGGATAATATGCCAAATATAGATTATGGGATAATGCGCAGTTGTAAATGTTGACAATAGGACCCGTGGAGGGGATGGGGGGAGTTTTGAGATGTCAGCATCGCCCTTGAGCCAGTGCCACTAACTGGACTCATCCGCTTCAGCCCCGACTAGGCTAGGCGAGCTGGGTAGCACTTCCAGAGACCACCTTCTGCACAGGAACAGGTCAAAGTGCTGTGGACTCACAGCTTAGAGTTGTGAGCACCGGATTCACTCCCACAAGAAGACAGCCGTCGCACAGCAGAGTACAGCAGAGCATAAACGACTCGGAGAGCAGCTCTGTAGAATATCTTCTTTATTCTACCTACAACTATTATACAACTATATACAGAGCTTAATGAGGTCTAAGCATAAATGAATGCTGAACTGCACTGAGTGTCCGCAGCTGCTCTTAGTAGCAACCTTATCTCTACACACGATCTCTAACACTCAGTCTCTCTCCCCCCCGACACACTGACTGACTGACTCTTTGATGTGGTGCTGGAGCAGAATAAGTAGAGAGCAGAACACTGCCCCTCCTCTCTGGAGAATCAGCAGACTCATCAGGAGATTCTTGGATATGGGAGGGGTGAAATCTCCTCACAGAGGCACCTCTATACGTACGGCTGTGCATTTGGATTGTTATAAATTTATATTTGTGAAATCAAATAAAAATGATCTCAAAAATAAAAAAAATAAAAAAATAAGTAAAGGAGTAAGGGTAAGGATGATTATAAACTCAGCTGGGAGATTCCACAACTGGTTGTGCAAAGTTGCCAAAGAGCTTTCCGAATTGCAACAAAAACGAGGGGTGCTGGAAAGTTGTAACGTGGCTTGGGCACTTGAAAGGTGCTTCGGTTAAATTAATGGGACTTAGTTTTGCTTGGGAAGTAAAACGTGTGTAAGACTGCATAGAAATCATTAAAAAATGATTGCCAAGTACTTGCAGTTATTATTATTATTTAGCATTTCCTGACATTTTCAGAAGGTAAAATTAAAATTTGTTGGCTTTCCGAAAGCAGTTTATGTGCTTCTTCATCAAACGTAAACTTACAAAACTAAAAGTTGTCCAGTCACTAATAGTAATACCATAATTCTACTATTTGTACCCTGCCCATCTAACTGGGTTGCCCCCTCTGGGCAGCTTCTAACATATACAAAAACATAATAGAACTTTAAAAACTTTAAATTAAAATTAATAGCAGGTTTGAATTCCTCACACCCGAAAACATATTTTTAACACCCCTCGCTGAAGAAATTTGCAAAAATTGCACCCCCTCCAAATGCCCCACAAACCTGTTCCAGTCTGATCCTTTGTGTCCTGTAATTCCAGCAGAGCTTGCTCCTGAATAAGCGCAGGTTGGATTGAGGCTTTCCCTCTCTTGCCATCTTGCTGCCTGCTGATTGAAAGTTGCAGGGCGAGGGGTGTTTGTGTTTTAAGGCTTCAGCCTTTAAATAGGTATGGTTTTTAAGGCTACCTGTCAGAACAGCAGCAACATTAGTCCACGATGAACCTCAGGAGGGAAGTCATTCCATAGGCGTAGGGCCATCACAGAGAAGGCCCTTCTCACACTCCGCCCCGGACCTCACTTGGTGTTGAGACTATAAGCAGGGTGTCCTTTGCTGATCTCAATACTTCCTCAGGTTGATACAATACAAGGGCATTCTTTCAAATATTTGGACCCTAAGTCATTTGGAGCTTTCTGTGTCACCTGAAACACCTTGAATAGGACTTGAAAGGCAAGTGGCAACTAGTACAATTCTTTCAAAACTGACGTTACAGGAGATCAGCCTGTGGGGCTTGTTAACACCTTGGCTGTTGTACCAGTTGTCATTTCCAAACTCTTTTCAGGGGTAGCCCCATGTAGTGTACATTACTATAGTCCAATCTGGAAGTTACCAAAATGTGGGTACAGTATCCAGGAACAGCTGGAGTTGATGAGCTACAACTACTGACCACTGAGCCTTCATCGGCAATATTGGTAAAAGGTAAAGGACCCCTGGATGGTGAAGTCCAGTCAAAGGCAACTATGGGGTGTGGCGCTCATCTCACTTTCAGGCCGTTTGTCCCCAGACAGCTTTCCAGGTCATGTGGCCAGCAGGACTAAACTGCTTCTGGCACAACGGAACACTGTGATGGAAACCAGGGTGCATGGAAACACCGTTTACCTTCCCGCTGGAGTGGTACCTATTTATCTACTTGCACTGGCATGCTTTCGAACTGCTAGGTTGGCAGGAGCTGGGACAGAGCAACAGGAGCTCATTCCGTCGTGGGGATTCGAACTGCTGACCTTCCGATCGGCAAGCCCAAGAGGCTCAGTGGTTTAGACCACCGTGCCACCCACATCCCACTGACCCTCCTTTGACAACATTGACACCAGCAGCACCCCCAAGCAACAAACCTGCTCTTATTAAGATTGCCACACCATGGAGAACAGGATGTCCTACAAATTTCCTGATTTGAAATCTCACTGTCCACAGAACCTCCATTTATCTGGATTCGGCTTCAATTCATTGGTCTACATCCATTGGTTCAGAACCTGTACTGCCTCTCCTAACTCATCTGGGAGTATGTCCCATTGAACTGTCCTCTAAGCTGTCTAGGGCATGATTTACTCCCAAGAAGACCCATTTATCCTAAATAGCACCCAATAAGGCAGACATGTACACACATTTTTTTAAAAAAAGAATATGATGAAATTCTGCAGGAAGCTCTTAGAAATATGAAATGATAATACTTGGGGGGACTTTTAATTATATTGACTTTTAAAATCACTTTTTAAAATGTAAAAATTTGTAACTTTAAATTTTAAGGTAAGTCCGTCATGTTTCATATCATATTAAAGCCCATGAAGTTCTGAAGAAATTGGTATTTTTAGCTTTGAAATATCACAATTCTGGGCTGAGCTTTTAAGGCATCTGTGTAGTCCAGAAAGGCCAAAATTGTCCATTTTTTTTGAAATTCCAGTGGGCCGTTAATGCAGGACATACACTTTTTAATGCTATCTTCTGTATAGCATCACAGTCAGTTGGAGACTGGGGAGCCTTTGGGGTATACAAAACTTTGCATGTGCATTCTGCCTTGTTATATTTTTATGAAAGTGCGGGTTATAAATACTTTGAAAAATAAATAAGAGGGAAGAGATTTTTCCCAGGGTTCTGCTAGTAGCCACACGGAGAGGCCTAGCTGCTCAAAATGCAATTAAAGAGTCTCTAATTGTTTAGTGGCTAAATTTCAGCTTCTCCATAGCTGAAACAGCACACCTGTTTTCTCCTTTCCAGGTGTGATGCAGACCGTTTAAACGTCCTTATTATTTTACATTTAAAACTTTAATAACCTGAAAATTGGCATCCAGTAGCAAGAAAACCTATCACAGGAGAGATACAAAACCCAAACAGAAACTATATTTACTTATTTCCATTTTATAGACAGGCACGCTGGTACAGGCTTGCTTTGAGAGGCAAATGGTTTATCTTAAATGAGTCACTAGAGGGAGCTTACATCTCCTTTTTAGTGATACGCAGACATAGCATACCTGAATACATTTAATCCTGCGGGCTAACAGCCTAAAATGCTTCCATATATCATTATTATCTTCACCAAGGCCTCCAGAGAACCATATGATCCTTAGCAACATACACAGCAGGTAGATAATACAACATTGTGCCCAGCCTTCCCCATTCTGCAAGCCTAAAAAAATAATGGTTTGTCTGACATCAGATTCCCGCCCCCCACAGTATGGAATCATGGATTTATTAATGTGTGTTTTGAGGAAAGCAGCACCTACTTCAATTCTAAGCAATGTGTCTGGTATACTACATAGGACTCCCAAGTAGGAGAATTTGTTTTGGATTAGATCCAGTTCATCTCTACTAGAGCTACGGTACCCCAGATTGCAGCACCACACATTTCTGTAATAATAGAGTGCCATTTGCATGCTAATTGGAATATTATAATATTTCCCAGGGGGAATCCAACAAGTATCAGATCTAGTGGCCCTTTTACCCAACAGGCTTTAAATGTACAATAATCTGCATTCTCTCTCCCCCCCATCGCACCACTGGTAGTACTAAAAAAAAAATGAAATACCTGTACTTTTTTCAAAGCTCCCTGGAATAACTCAGCAATCAGTATTTGAGATCAGCAGTTTGTACTATTCATAGTGAAGGCAAGAAATGTGTGTGGCTTAATGATTTACAGGTAATCGTTGCTTTAACCCCCCCAAATAAAATGTATTTCGCACTCCCCGGTTCCAAGCTGTGGTGTTCCATAGGTAGCATTACAAGGTCTGGTGTAGTTTGCATGAGCACCGGAGACTTGTTTTATTATCAGAAAAATGCAGACAGAACATAGGGATGGCAAATAGCACAGAGCAGCGTACATTAGGGAAAAAGCACTGAGCTAGCCCCATGGACTTTGTACTGAAATGAAGATGGAAGAGCCTTCTCCTTTCTGGGAAAAGCCATGCCATGATGGCAGTGTTGCCATATGAAGACTTCAGTATGTAACATTTATGGTCAGATATAATAGATGGATCTATTATTTTACGGATATTTCACCTTTCATCCATCATGGAACTCAAGGAAACATGCAGGTGGTCTGCTGGTGACTCCAACATTTCTCTGATAAAAATAAGGACAACCTATTCAATAATAATGGACGCGGGTGGCGCTGTGGGTGAAACTATATTCAAGTATATTCAAGATCTCGACAGTCTAGTAGAAAGCTCAGTTGATTGGAGTGTGGTACTGATAATACCAAGGGATACGGGTGGTGCTGTGGTCTAAACCAGAGCCTAGGGCTTGCTGATCAGAAGGTCGGCGGTTCGAATCCCCACGACGGAGTGAGCTCCCGTTGCTCGCTCCCTGCTCCTGCCAACCTAGCAGTTTGAAAGCACAAAGTGCAAGTAGATAAATAGGTACCGCTCTGGCAGGAAGGTAAACGGCGTTTCCATGCGCTGCTCTGGTTCACCAGAAGCGGCTT
The DNA here is from genome assembly GCA_034642415.1 of Podarcis siculus. Lineage (NCBI taxonomy): Eukaryota > Metazoa > Chordata > Lepidosauria > Squamata > Lacertidae > Podarcis > Podarcis siculus. The sequence continues at coordinate 1,197,432 of JAXCMG010000071.1, read as the reverse complement.
AGTCATGCTGGCCACATGACCCAGAAGCTGTACACTGGCTCCCTCGGCCAATAAAGTGAGATGAGCGCCACAACCCCAGAGTCGTCCGCGACCGGACCTTTACCTTTTATCCAATAATAATAATAATCTCCTAGGCTCAGGGGCCGCATAACTCCAAACCCTCCTATATTTCTCTGATGAAAATAGGGACGTCCTAAGGAAAAGCAGGACATTCCAGGATCAAATCAGAAACCGGGACAGCTTCTGTAAGTCCGGGACTGTCCCTGTAAAATAGGGACACTTGCAGGGTCTGCACTGACCAGACCCAGACCTGCTGAGGTTCAGCAAGGTGGTGGTCTCATGCGGTCTTTCTTTGTTGGGCCTTATGTTCCAAATAGCATGCTTTTTTCCCCCTTTTCCTTTTTTTGCAGCCTCTCTGAAGAAACAAATAAAAGCAAATCATGTTTTTTCCTTGAGCTCCAGGGCAACTGCATAATCATGAGTATATTTTCTGGAGGGAAATTCAACAGGTATTGGATAACAGCTGTGGAATGAAATAAAAGATTCCTTTTTTTGTGAAGGTTCTTAAAATTACTCTCCGGTGCCCATCTCTGTGTGTTGATACATAAATGGTGACCAGGAAACATTTGCTGTTTTGGTGAATGCAATCTGGGACGCCGACATCTTGCGTCCAGGACTAATCTTGCCCTGCCAGCTGCAAAACCCTTTCATTTTATAGCTTGCAGCTTCAAGAAAAGAGCAAGTGATAGATCTGTTATACAGCCCTGTACTCACCACGCCATAAATCTATCAAAGGGAAATCTAAACAGTCTATTTATTTCACCCTCCTGGAAAACCGTACTACTTGCTATGCATGAATGGTGACCGAGCAGCGAAGAAAGGTGGGTGCTTAGATCAGGGATCCTTGTTATCTCAGTGCAGTAGCCTGGTTTTTCTGACGTACTCCCCGTCCCTTAGATTAATGCTTGAAATAGTGTAGACTCTGGGAATGGCTGGTTGCAAGACTCTCATTCATCTCCATAATACAGCACAGGAGTCATCAGATGTTCTGTATCCGTAAGGATACGGTAGCTCCATGGAATTGACATGGAGCAAAACAGCTGTACAATATTTCTCCTTCTTTATTTACATTTCACTCTGACAGTCTTTACCTATGTCTGAAAGTTATCAGCACAGTCTATGGCAAGACGCAACATTCCTCCTTTCAGGAATGGGGAAATCTGTTAACATGAGTGTTTCACCACCGGTTGGGATGCACCGGGAAATCTTGCGATCTTCAGCTTTGGCTAAAAAGGAGGTATGTAACATTTATATGTTATCTCTTGAGAGGGGAAGGATCAAAGTTGAAGAGCTACCTGCCCGCTTTCCAGGAAAAACGAGCTCCCCGTTGCTGAGGCTGATTTTCCTCTGTGGCAGCTGAATGAAAAGCAATCTCTGAGCTACAAAAGCTTGCTTGAATTGGGGAACCAGAGCCCATGACGGACAAATTAGCAGCTGACATACCAAGGCGGAGCATGCAACTGTAGAGGCAAGGACAGGAGTGTCTGGAGTGATTGAGAGACAATTCTGGCAGGAGGCAGTCCTGCTCTCTTCTGGGGTGTCAAAAGCCGCTTTTACTACAACCAGGACAGCAATTTGACCGGAGAGCCTGTCCAACTGGTTTTGTGCTGTGCAATCTTCTTTGCATTCTGTGGAATAGGGAGAAAGCGACTGGTATCCTGAGTTCTGACCAGGTGAAGGAGGCAGAGATTTCCGAACATTCCTCTCCATGAGAGCTGCTCTAGGATCCCTGCAATAACCTCCACTGGTTGTGGAGCTGCTGAACCCCAAAGAACACCATTCCAGTACTGGTTGCGGAGTGGCTGAACCCCGAAACAACACCACTCCAGTACCATCGTCTGGCAAGAGCATGCATTCAGCATTTCATACTTGGCGCCCCGAGTGAAGGTGTTCACCATTGCCCAGCTTGCAAGGTGGAGGAGATTAACCAAAACTTCAAGGAAATATCATCTAAAGGTGGCATCACAGACCATCAGTCAGCTTCAAGGAGCATCAGTCGGCAGGATCAGGTGCCACTTCCTTCCTCCATACCGGTTATAAGCACCTAGGAGATTTTACCTTCCGTCACCAGAAAGGCACCATGGCTGTGCTCAAGCTTTTCCTCATGGCTTTCAGCTTTGTCTTCTGGGCAGCGGGGCTCACCATGGTTACCCTTGGCATTTGGGCCAAGATTTCCCTGGGCACCTACTTGGTGCTCTCCACCAACGAATACCCAAACACCTCCTTCATTTTGTTGGCGACCGGCGTGGCTGTCATCGTGTGGGGCTTCCTGGGCTGCTTCAGCGCCGCCACCGAACACCGCTGCCTGCTGCGCACTTACGGGAGCTTTCAGCTGGCGGTGCTGGCCGCCGGCTTAGCAGCGGGCCTCTCTAGCTTGTTCTACCGCAAGGCTATCGCCGAAGGCTTCCAGAACGGCCTCCGTGAAGCCATACGCTCCTACGCAGAGGATGAGGAGAAGGCCGAGGCTCTGGATTCCGTCCAACGCACCCTGGACTGCTGCGGGGTGGAAAGCTACCGCGACTGGTTTTCCTCGCCGTGGTCTATGGAGCAACAGGCACCCAACGGCTCTGTGCCCGCAAGCTGCTGCAGGGCACGCAAAAGGTGCCTGCACAGCCCTCTCCCTTTCGGTGCCCGGGGAATTTACCACGACGGGTGCTACAGCAAGGTCTACAACTTTGTCAGCGACAACATGTTCTACATTGCCACGGCGGCCCTCGGGCTGGCACTCATGCAGGTGGTGGGCATCATCCTGGCTTGCCTGCTGGCTGCTCGGGTCCCGCCCCACGCTCAGCCACCCGGAGGCACCATCCCACACTGAATATGACGCGTAGCTCACTTGGACACAGCACTGAGACTGTGGAAGGTACCGTAGCCCCACCACAAACCCTCCAACCGCACTCTCTGCATGCATTGCCACGGCACGTCAATGATCTTTCCCCGCCAAATTTATTTGATTAAATTTCCAGAAGTCCCACATACAATTCCAATACAGTGGTACCTCTGGTTGTGAAGCACCGTATCTGCGCAGGTGCACGGCGCGATTTAGCGCTTCTGCGCATGCGCGAGTGGCGAATCCCGGAAGTAACCCTTTCCAGTACTTCCAGGTCGCCGCAGGACGCAACCTGAAAAAACGTATCATGAAGCAAACATAACATGAGGTATGACTGTACATTAAAAAAACCCAACTTCTATGTTATTGACTTCCCATCCCATTGTCCATGATGTTTTCCTTGCCCCCCTGCTTTGCTGCACCCTGTCTCCCCCCTTTTTACATCATAATCATAGCATAAGAGTCTCTAATTCTTTCTGTTGCTCATCATCCTAATCCTGCTCGTGGATTCTTCATATTTTAATATTTCTTCAAATAATCTGAAAAGGGCTTCCATCCTTCAAAAAGACAATCGTCATTTCTATTATTTTAGCTGTTAGCTTTGCTGGTCCATAACTTTGCTTATCCATTGTTCTTTAGTGGGAACTTCTTTGTTTTCCTATCTCTGAGTATAAAGGATCCTAGCTGCTGTGGTTGCATACATAAACAAATTAACCATCTTTCTGGCACGGCACCTCATTATCTTTGCAATTGCTTCCCCCTGTAACCCCCTCCTAATTCTCCTTCTACCGACCATCAGTGACACTGTGCCAGGGAACCTGGCTAAATCTCCCCCTTTTTATCTCTCTCTTTTTCTGCAAGATGGACCAATTCCGAATTTTGTTCCTGAGATATTTCACCACCCACCCACACCGAACCCCTTCAATGCCTTCAGAGGACACGAATGGCAGCAACTGCTTTCATTCTGCCCAACTTTATTTTGCCCACAGCGGGTGTGTGTGTGTGTGTTTTGTGTCAATCATCCCTTCCACCTACAAATCTGCTCTCAGCTTTGGTGCTTCTTTATACAATGGTGGGAAGAAAAGCAAACTCATAAATTTTCCTTGGCCCAATACATTTGCCATAAATTTTCACCGTGTTTTGAGTCATGGCAGAAAAATGGGAGGGAATGGATCAAACGTCGAGGGGAGGACAGAGATCTGAACAGTTACTGACGGGAAGAAAGCAGGAGAATGGCCTTTGTTACTTTCCTTTGGGAGGGCCAAGGAAAACTGAAGGTCAGAAAGGAAGAGAACTCTTGAGAATGAAGAGGCGGAGAGGGCAGAACTTTGAGCTCTCTGTTATTCAATCATGCAAGACCGGATGAGGTGAGACGCATTTCTTTGCAATGTAAAATGGTGTTGATGTTTTCTGAAAGGGGCTTATCTTAGAAAAATAACAGTCAAGTCCAGTTTTCAGAAGGTGAAAGTATAATCTCAAAGGGCCCTTTGTGTATTCCTAATACGATAGAAAAGTTAATTCCTGGCAAGATACATGCCAATCCTGGTGGCCAATGGGCTGTGTTTCCCTCCAAACTACAGCCAGGAAAACTTGCCTTGAATGCAATTTCTAAACCTTTGTGTTGTGTTGTTTTTGTATATGATGCTTCCTCCATACACACCTGTGGTGTTCTGCATCTTTGTGTTGTTCTAGTGAAAACCATAGAGTCATCATCAGAATGATGCACAGTTGCAGATATACCGATTTTTTAAAAACAAAATTTTTCCATAGGTGTGCTTGATAATCATTCGATTCAGCATCAAATGGTAATCATCCACTTGCAACAAAACATTAGGAGTTGAATCGTATTTCAGCCCAGGAAATGAGAAAAATGCTGTTGATTTTAATCTGGAAAAGACGAAGAGTGACCTTTTTGTAAATCAAATCCATAAAACAAGAATTTTAAAAGTTGGCTGGCTGGGAGATGGGAATGCCACATAGAAGATCCTTCAGAATTTCTAACCAGGAGAGATTTGGATGCCGCCACCCCCTGTTAATCTTATCATTTCATCTACCATTACGCAGCCACTTTTACCTCAGATGAGCTATCATATAAAATCTGCAGGCTGGAAGAAAGAAGTTGTGCTATTATCATATTTATAGTTTTGTTGGCTGAAATAGTGTACGAGAGTCAATAGCTGCATGCTCATCTTTCTATTTGATAAGCCCGGGGACCAGAGAAGAGATTTTCCATGGGATGCTTGGACGAACTGTTTAACCGTCAAAGCCCTTTGGCAAGTCTTACACCAGTGGTGTCCAAACTTTTTTCAAAGAGGGCCAGATTTGATGAAGTGAAGGGCCATGAGGGCTGACCAAAGTTGTTAACCTTTTTTTAGGATTGAAGTTGTTGAGCTTTTTTTAAGACTGAAGAATTTTACCCTAGGAAATAAACTGCCACAATGGCTGGGTTAAACAGACTGACAACCCGGATTAGGCCCCTGAAACGGACTTTGGACATCCCTGTCTTAGACTCTTCACATGTAAACCACAAACAAAACCCTTTCTGCCTGTTCAGCAAGCCAGTACTCTTGGATTGAAAAGAGCAGGGGGTCAGCAAATTTACCGCGCCTCGGGCCGGTGTCTCCAGCGCCAATCACACGGTGGGCCGGAGGGTGGAGGAGCGCATGCCCATAAGCGTACGCACACGCTATTTCCGTCACACTTCTGGGTCAGAGGAGCACCAGAAATAGTTTGTGTGCATGTGCATGGGCCTCCTACGACCTGGATGTGCACCGGAAATAATGCTTGCGCATGCGCAAATAACACTTGTGCATGTGCATAAGCTATTTCCGGTGTTCCTCCGACCTGGAAGTGGGCAGCCGTGCAGCGCCGGTAAGAGTGGGAGGCGGCGGCGGGTGGTGAGGGTCACCGCGGGCCGGATAAACAAGTCCCTCGGGCCTTATCCAGCCCACGGGCCTTAGTTTGGGAACCCCTGGACAAGAGGTTAATCGACTTGAGCTTGAAGGGGGAGCTTTAGGAAAGGGAAAAAAGATATCCAGTTGTGCAAAGGAGCCAAGCCACACAAGCCAATGGCATTTGATAAAGGTTCAGGCAACATGCTTAAGTGCAGATTGTTAAGGGTGCTGGGAATTGTAGCTCAGTAAGGGGCAAACTACAGTTCTCGGGATTCCTTGAGGAAAGCCATGTACTTCAAATGTATGGTATACATGCAGCCTAAGTCCCAGGGTTTTTTGAGCAGGCACGTACGGGATTGTAGTGTGCAGAATACTGTAGTTTGTGCATTGTTGGAATGAAATGTGCTAAGGCCAATCAGGAATAGGTATCTGTAGCCTTTCAGTTCCCTGGGGCAATTTAAAAGTAGCAGGAAAATAACTCAGACTGTCTAATGCCAATTGCCAGCTTTGATAACTGACAATTGAGTAAGCTGTTCTTTGAATAAATTGACGCATCTATGGGAAATTTGAATAATGCCATTTGTCGGTTTTGATAACTGACGATTGAATAAGTTGTCATTTCAATAAATTGATGTATCTATGGGAAGTTTGAATAAATTGATTTATCTACTTCACCAGTTTCACTTTGAAACTGTACGATGAAACTCATAGCAATGGACCCTCGCCTTGCCCTGGAGAAGAAATATTTTCGGAGACAGTTCTGATTGAACGATTAAACGCCCTTTTTAAAAAAATGATAAATCCCTACATATAAATGATTATGTCTTGTGTCTGGCTAAGGCATACCCAATAGACTCACTGACATCAATGGGCTTAAAGTTAGTCATGGCTGACTTTATTTACTGGGTTTACTCTGAGTATGACATAGCCAGATACAACTCTATAATATGATACGTGAGATATGTCATCTTTCCCAAATAATGTTTTGCTAAGGAACTTAGTTTTAGGGGATCACATTGCTCTAGAAATAGGCCAAAGAAGTCATTTCTTCATAAAATGCCCATTTTCTACCTAAATTATATCTCAGGTTATAACGTAAATGTTTTTCTAACAATGCAGTCCTATGCATGCTGTCTCTGGAATAAGCCCAGAGTTTATGGGACTTATTTCTGGATAAGTGCACACAGGATTACAACCTGAGCAAGCCCTATACACCAATTGAACCTGAAAAAATATTGAATTATTAGCACTGATGCTGCAATTATTCCTGCTTCAAGTTCCTAGGACTCTTACATACATTATTTCAAAATGTGATTCACATGTGTAAGCACTTTGCAAATAATTTGTCCCTATTCTTTCTTGTGTGACATCTAATATTTTATCTATTAGTACGCCAGACAGGAGCAGACATTATCACAGTTTTCATAGACAAACTTAGGATTTAAAAGTCCACTTACTGTACTAGAATAAAAAGATCTGTCTTCCCGTCAGTTTTCTCTTCTCAGAGTGTTCCCTATTATGTCTTCCGAGCCCATCAGAGCCCAATAACACTTTTGCTGTCCTCCATGTTCCCTGTGATGAAGTACCCATTATAGTAATTTGTCTCATGGAAGCTCTCTAGGAGCCAATTTGACGTTATTGGCTGCCATCTCAAAGACTTCAAGTATACAAATTCTCCATAGCTGAATCTCAAAAGATAAACTTGTGTGCGGGAGGGAGCCATTTGCAAAGATTGGTCTTTCCTTTTCCATAGCTGATTATGGGATCATTCCAAAAATGATCATGGGAAAGTCCTCAGCATCGCAGAACATGTAATCTGCAGAGAAAAAGTCACAGGGTGAATATCCTGGCGGAAAACATAACATCTGAATAAGACCTTGATGTTTAGGGAAAAGGAGGAGGGGGCTTTTTATTGGTGCATATTTCGTTACTTAGAGGTACTGTTTTTCTTAAAATATTATAAAATTGTAGGATGTGGTCAATTGGAAATATTTTCTTGAAAAAGCTGATATTCTGTGCCTGACTCTAGTGCAATTTTCTGAACGGTGCAATATTCAGAGTGCAAAGAACCATTCTGTACTTCTGTTCATTAATCAGAGGGTCATTAGTTAACTAGACGTCACTAGTTTTTGTTCATAGTTTTAGGGTAACTAGCTATTAGCTGACAATTTGTAAATTCCGATACAACGTGCAATGCCATTATGACCGTAATGTACGAATGTATTCAAGTGCACCTCTGTTGAATATGAGGACTATTACTATTTTTAAATCATAATGATTTAAATGACTGAGATAATAATGTTTTTACTTCTTAATTTACAAAGTATGATAAAGAGGGTGAGCAAAATGCAGCCCAGAGTACAACAGCTACACAGAAGCAGATCTATGTATTTTAATTTAAATTTAAATTTAATAATAATAATAATAATAATAATAATAATAATAATAAATTTTATTTATATCCCGCCCTCCCCGGCCGAAGCCGGGCTCAGGGCGGCTAACAACACTAGTCCTGTTTTATCCCGAGCACTCAAGACAGGCTGCAACAGTTTAAAAAACCAAGTGTTCTCTGAAGGAACAGACTTCCTCAAACCAGTGCCCTCTAAAAATTGTTGGACTATGTACATCTCTCATTTACTCCAGGCCAGCATAGCCAACTATAGAATATACAGTAAAATACATAGTTATCCTGAGGAAGCTGAGTTACTTTTTTGTGGTTCGGATCTATATTACATATGCTTATGCAACAAAAGTTCAAATATAACTTCTGACTGTCAACATCACACACATATATATCTATATTTAAAATGTATGTAACATAGGCATGAGTCAAAGCGATGGTATATAGGACTTTGGAATGACTACTTTCCAAAGGATAACTGCATTGACATTTCTGTTTCTCTGTCTTTGGATATTTTGTTTTCAAACGCAGCAAATAATCAAATGCACATTCTTAAAAAAATAAATAAATCAATGGCTGCATCAAGGAAATATGTTGCACATGTGCAGATGTCTTTGTGCATGGAAAATGCATGCTAAGGGCCATGTGCTACTGCCTATTTATAAATGACTAAATGAGCCACAAATATTTTGTTTTTCCCAGACATTGCATTGGTGAGCATTGTACGTTCATCCACAACTTTATACAGAACTGTGCACTAATCACATGTTTCACTGTGGAGTAGACACATATCGGTAACTGTTTCTTGGGTGATATCTGTTGCAATATTTCTTATTGATATCTAGTTAATATCTACACATTTTGAAACTTTGTATGCTAAGTTTGTCGCCACAGACTTCCTGATATATGAGCCAATAAAGCTTTCAAATCACAAATGTCATCTGTCCAGTTTACTTGACTTTGTATTGCTTGGCAAAAGCTACCGTGGACACCAAGGTTTTAGGCTCCTAGAGCTTCCACAAAGAGGAAAATAGGATAATACATCTAGAGGAACCACAAATGTCTGGAGCAGTTCTGGGAGACGGAGGCACACAGGAACGCCTTGCACGAATGGGACTACTTTTGGACTTGCTGATTGGAAGGTCAGCGGTTTGAATCCCCGCGACGGGGTGAGCTCCCGTTGCTCTGTCCCAGCTCCTGCCAACCTAGCAGTTTGAAAGCACGCCAGCGCAAGTAGATAAATAGGTACCGCTGCGGCGGGAAGGTAAACAGTGTTTCCGTGCGCTCTGGCACTCATCATGGTCCTCCATGCGTCAGAAGTGGAAAACTTTCTGACCCGGAAAAGTATCTGTGGACCAACGCCGGCTTCCTCGGCCTGAAAGCGAGATGAGCGCCGCAACCCTAGAGTCGCCTTTGACTGGACTTAACCGTCCAGGGTTCCTTTACCTTGTACCTTTTTGTTGGATACCAGGGACCCATGAGGCAAGGAGAAGTGACTGCCTCAGGTGGCAAGATCCACAGGGGCAGCAGATCTGGCCTCCAAGTAATGTACCATCTGCCGCTGTTACCACTGCGGCAAATATACTGTGGCATACTCCTTGGAGGCCAGATCTGCCGCCTCCCCGGCAGCCCCCCACAAATGCCGCCTCTACAGTGGCGTCTTAGCGAATAAGAAGCCCTGCTGGCCTCCTCCTACCCCTAGGAAGTAAATGGCAGGGGCTGCCCTCTGGGGTCCCCTGGGGCTCGGACTAAGCCTGTTTCCCTCCCGAGACAACCTGAGATTCCCACTTCAACTGTCAGGGAAGGTCCATTTGATTCCCTCCCCTTTATTCCCAATGTAGATCTTTATTCCCCGCTTCTTTGTGATGTAGATCTTTATTTCCCCGCTTTTTCCTTGGTGGGGCGGGTGCCATTTTGTGGTTCGCCTCAGGCGCTAAAATGTCTTGGGCTGGCCCCGTTCAATACAAAACCATAGCTGTCAACTTTTCCCTTTTCTCGCGAGGAATCCTATTCGGAATAAGGGAATTTCCCTTTAAAAAAGGGAAACGTTGACAGCTACGTACGCAACCCCCAGTTTTTCTGTATGATTTTTTCCCTGGCTGCTGCCATCATCATGAATACGAACAATTCCTTATACAACAACATTTCATTTCAGCAAAGAAAAGCAGGAACGCAAATAGGAGGAATACAACACAAATGCTTGCCAATTATTTTACTATATTCTGAAAACATTTTCATCCAAAGCATATGGTAAAATGTTCCTAACGCCTCAGAGCCTCTCTGCCACTTTGCAGCTGGTATTACTATAAATATGTTTTTATGTTAATGGGGAGAAAGACCATCTACACAGGATTTTATTGCATTTTATCCATGCCAGAACTGAATCTTGTTTTCTTTCCAACGCATACCTAGCAGAACAGCAGGAGAGCAGTCATAGGGTGAGGAGGACTGAGAAGAGGAGAAATGTTGCCTTTTTCCTCAGCCACTTCTCTACGACAAGGAATATGGATGAGGGGTGGCTTTGACTACACATGGCCCCAAGTGCCACAGTTGGCATTTAGTGCAGCACTGAGATGGGAGTGGTCCAGTGTCAAGTCCCAGGGAGTTCCAACTTCCCTGCCCCTTGTCCTGGATCTTCCTGTTCTCCCCCCCCCCAATAATATTTATTAAGTTTTGTACAAATACAACACATACTATCAAACCAATGAAACAAAAAGAAAAGAATAAGAAAAAAGAATTAAAACAAATATGGCAAATAATAACCAAAAATATAACCACATACACATAGACAATAAACGTTAAGTAATTAGTTAAACTTCCACCTTATAAACATATTGCTTGACTTCTTCAAATCTCTTCCATCTGAATTTCCTTGTAACTAAATGTAGCAGTTTTCCAATATCATTATTCAAAAAACCCCCACAATATTCCGATTATAATCAAATTTCTTAACTTTTCTTAACATTCTATGTTTCCTTTAATTATTTAAATCCTAATTTAATCCTAGGCCTACTTAGTACTTTCAAGTAACTACTACTCTTTAATATTACAATATTTATTCAAATAGTCTTTAAATTTCTTCCAATCTTCTTGGTATTCCTCTTCTTTCTGGTCGCGGATTCTCCCAGTGAGATCAGCTAGCTCCATAAAGTCCATCATCTTCACCTGCCATTCTTCCACAGTTGGCAATTCTTGTGTTTTCCATTTTTTAGCTATTAAAATTCGTGCAGCAGTTGTGGCATACAAAAATACCTTTACATCTTTCTTGGGTAGTTCAGGACCTAATATTCCAAGGAGAATGGATCTTCCTGTGTACATCATTCCTCTTCGCCTCTTGCTTCCCCATAGCATGTAATGGTCCCTTAGTGCCAGGGTGGATTTGATTTAAATCACTAGTCAGTAAGAATTGATTTAAATAATTTTTATTTTTATTACAGAAAGACTCATTCTTGCTGGTATAATCTTAATCTTTACAACCAGATGAAGGTTTCATTTTTGGAATAATACATTTTCAGAGTAGTATTTACAGTTATATCAAAAATTACTGATTTGGTTATAACTATTAGAAATACACAGACAGAAAATTATGAAATTACTGTGAGGTTTAATAAGTTAACTGTTTATATTTGGACAACTTTTCTGCTGTACTTTATTGGAAGGAGAAAAACAATCATTTCCTTAATAACAGTTTAAATGATTTATTTAACTAAAACAATAACATTATAGCATATGTATCCATGTTTGTTATGATGTAGTTAAACAGTTAACCCCCCTCCCCAAAAAAACTTTAGCACACATGAAAAGCTTAAAACAAATCCTTATTTCCTAATGAATAGCCTTTGGACTATAATGTAACTTAAATAGTGTTAATGGAGAAATCCGAGGGCTCCCTTGGACAAAAAAACAAGGACACCAGCCAGGAATACCAGAGCAAAACAGCAGCCAGTAGGCATTAGCCTTTATTGAAGACTGTCGTGACAGGACTCCCACCTGCCACCAGGTGAAACAAAATGGAAGCCCAGAACAAAAGAAGACCCCAACTTTTATTAGTTACTAATCCCCCAAACTACACCCCTAGAACTACATCACAACTACATCATGACTACATCATTGACACATCACAAAATGGATGGGTTGAGGGAGGATTTGTGGAGGTAACCTGAGTATCTTGTCACCTGGCTGGTTCCTCCTTTCCCCCTCCCTATGAGTCATTTCCAGAGGACAAAGGGGAGCTGGCAGTTTCCTGCCCCCAGAGGGATGTTCTGATCATTGTCCTTTGTTCCAGTCCATGTTGAATCCACTCCCATATGCAAGTCCTTTGTGACATTGATGGTCTTCTGTCTGGGACCATCAAGGTTGTCATGCCAACTGGGTAGGGCTCCTGTGTATGTGCTGGTACGGTTAAGGGATTATGGTCGTCCTGTATCAAACCATCCCCCTTTGATAGTCCTTCCTTCATGGAGTAAAATAAAAGTGGACCGGTGTAAATCCTATGTATGGTTGATTTACTAGGAATTTATAAGAGAAACGTCGCGTATGTCGTGTGTGAGTGTGTGTGTGTGTCGTGTTTGTACAAACTGAATGATGGGGGGGGGGGGTTCCTGCAACAATAGAAAACTATCTTTAGAAAGATTTTCCCTCCAGAAGCATTTTATTTTAAAAATCCAATTTAAATTTTTAAAAAACTGATTTAAATAAAAAAAATCTGATTTTTTGGATTTTTTAAAAATAATTGATTTTGTCCACCCTGCTCAGTGCAGATGGTTCTTTGACTTGAAGATGAGAAGTGATGCGCCAAGTTATGCACACCTCAGGACTTAAAATGTGATGCTTGGGTTTCCCACCCTCTTTGAATTTAAATCAGATATACATTTCCAGCCACAGTCTCTCACGATACTTTTGCCTGTTAAGATTAAAGTCCCTTTAGAGCAGGGGTCAGCAAACTTTTTCAGCCGTGGGCCGGTCCACCGTCCCTCAAGCCATGTGGTGGGCCGGACTATATTTTGGAAAAAAAATATGAACAAATTCCTGTGCCCCACAAATAACCAGAGATGAATTTTAAATAAAAGGACACATTCTACTCATGTAAAAACACGCTGATTCCCGGACCGTCTGCGGGCTGGATTTAGAAGGTGATTGGGCTGGATCCGGCCCACGGGCCTTAGGTTGCCTACCCCTGCTTTAGAGTCTCTCCCCACTCGCTAATGGATATTCAGACAAATAAACAGACACAGCTATAAACTCTTTGTTTCCCAGTGGAGATTCTCTGTTTGCCTCATGACCTTTCTAAGGCAGTCCATCAAACTGTTGATTCTGCCAGCACAATGCTTGCAAAAGTTCACAGTCTTGGCGTCGCCCTTCTTGCTATGCCGACAAGCGTTCAGGTCCATATATCTAACTTGGAAGGTAAAGTCAGGCCAGGCAACATCTGTAAATTAAATGGAGGCTTAATTCATTACCGGTCTCTCAGAATTACTTTCTGCTGCCAAACAACTATGACCTCCTTCCTTTCTGCACGAGAATTTAACTGGCCCTCCAGATGTTGTTTGCAAGAAATGCTAAAATTATAATTTCCCAGTTAACTCACCGCAACCGGATTGTGGTTTAAGAACAAGGGAGGGAAAGCGGGAATGGTAAGGGAGGGAGATCTGTTGGACGGTGACGGAAATTAGCAGGTAGAAGGCTTTTAAAACCATGGCAAAGTCTTGCATTGGCCATGTTGGTTGCAGTAACAGGAACATCAGAATGAAGAGTAGGTAGCCAAAGTGTGTTGACCTGTAGTGCAAAAGTTAAATAAAGTACATTATTTAGCAAAATAAAAATAAAAATGTCCAATTTAGCTATGTACAGTTATTTCCTTTTAAATCAAATTTTCCAGATGCCATCTTGGGTTAACTGATTTTGAGGCTTTTAAATACAGCTATACCTGAAGCCTTTAGGTGATTTGCTAACAGAGGCGGAATCTACACATAAATAAAAAAAACCCTGTGAAAATGCTCTTTAAAAAAAGTTTTGAAAAATACATTGAATTTTGCATAGCTCGCTGTCGCCATCTACTGTCACATTTGCATATTGCACTTTACAACACATTTTAAATGTTTTATTTGCAGCTGTGTAGCTGAGTCCAGAGTAGAAGTAGAAGTTTATTCACTCACAGAGCCTTCATCTTAAAAGAATACTCAATTCTAGTAACCATGCATGCATGAAAAATGTTTCCTAACAAACAGAGGGAGTCAATCCTGCCCCCACTTCCAGTTTATTTCTAGAATAAATCCATGTTTACCAGTTTTTTTATATAAAAAACCCAACAACCACAAATAAAGTCGAACCTATTTTAACATCTGACTATTCGAAGCCACCTGTTTCGAAACTATTTAAATCTATTACATAAAATCATCTTCAACCATATCGAGCAATTAAGTTTGTTTTACTCTGTAGGAACACCAACAGAGGAAGAACTAACTGTTAGCAAGCAACAGAGACCAAATTTGGCCCTTTCCCAATGACAGACTCCCATATAGTGAGCACAGGGCGAAGGAGATTGGGTCTTCCCCAATCCATATAAACGCTGCTGCTGATAGGCAGCTGGTTTAGACCACAGAACCACCTGCATATAGCTAAAACCAGAAAGGGAAAATGCTGATCTTAGTTTCCTTAAACTGCTGTTTCTCTAAACCTTTCCAGCAAATTCCCCTCTTGGGAAAACGGCTTTGCTTTCCCTCGTTCTTTGCAATGTTTCACTTGCTCCTCATTTTATATTTCAATTTTTTTCATCAATCTTAACAGCAGCAGCTTCATTTTATCATGCAAACTGCTCTGCTGCCGAACGTGCCTATTTATTTATTTTCAGATGACGACTGCCTTGCTTGCAACTTATCTTAAATTTTATTACCGTCACGCTGCTTTCCCTGCACTTTTAATTATAAGAGTGCAGAACTGGCAAAATACAGCCAGCCGGAGTGTTGTTCATCATTCATGAAGCAATTGCATTACTTTCTTTCCCGCTTCTCTTGCCTTATGGATCATTTGTACCCAGTGGCGTAGCGTGGGTTGTCAGCACCCGGGGCAAGGCAAGTAATTTGCGCCCCCTAACCCATGGATTTGCGCCCCCTAACCTGTGGATTTGCGCCCCCTAACCCATGGATTTGCCCTAACCCCAGATGTTGCGCCCGGTGCGGCCGGCCCCCCCTGCACCCCCGCTACGCCACTGTTTGTACCTGACGCTTCCGTACATGCCTTCATAGTTTTTCTGCCCTGCCTTGCGCTGCTCTGTTCTAGGATCACAAACCCTCTTTTAATTTCGGATCGATTTTGCTAAAGGTTTAACGCTGGTGTGGTGTAATTATTAGAGCTCAGGTTCAAATCGTCCCATAGCCGCAAAACTTACTGCTGACCACGGGCTACTCAAGTCGCATGAAATCCAAGTTCTCAGGCTTGCGCATGCAATCTCAGGCATCAGTGCACTTCCAACACTGGTGTTTGGAGTACACACAATGTAGGTAAAAAATGTGAAAAGGTAAAGGACCCCTGGACGGTTAAGTCCCGTCAAAGGCGACTATGGGGTTGTGGTGCTCATCTCGCTTTCAGGCCAAGGGAGCCGGCGTTTGTCCAAAGACAGCTTTCTGGGTCATGTGGCCAGCATGACTAAACTGCTTCTGGCACAACAGAACACCATGACAGAAACCAGAGCACACAGGAACGCCCTCTACCTTCTCGCCACAGTGGTACCTATTTATC
Source organism: Podarcis siculus (assembly GCA_034642415.1). Classification (NCBI taxonomy): domain Eukaryota; kingdom Metazoa; phylum Chordata; class Lepidosauria; order Squamata; family Lacertidae; genus Podarcis; species Podarcis siculus. The sequence continues at coordinate 1,181,510 of JAXCMG010000071.1, read as the reverse complement.
TACTTGCACTGGTGTGATTTTGAACTGCTGGGTAGGCAGGAGATGGGACAGAGCAACGGGAGCTCACCCCGTTGTGCAGATTTGAACCGCCAACTTTCTGATTGGCAAGCCCATTTGTCCACAGACAGCTAAACTGCTTCTGGCACAACAGAACAACCAGAATGCACAGAAATGCCGTTTACATGATGCGAGCCACAAACCATAGGTACCCTGTAGTTTCTTGAGAAATACTGCTGTATGGTGTGTTTTCCTTCAAACCCGCTTCCATCCAACTTGAAAACATATGCCACAGTTAAACTGAGTTGTGTACATTTGAGACAGCCATGACACATATTTATTTATATGCTGATCAGGCAGACTTACAAAAATGCAGTCCATTATCCCCATACAAGGGCATCCACAGGAATTTCCCCTGGGTGCAGGCAAAGTGAATTTTATGTACGTACATACGTAACTAGTATCAGAGAACAGGTCTACTGTTTCTGGTAGATCTGGTGACTGTGTGTTGGCGAGGCCTTAGTAGACTTGGCCTCTGATTTTGTTCCAGTTGGACCCCTCCATTGCTTCTCAATGGGTAAGCTCCCAGCATATCTGTTGGTGGACCTGGCATTCGGACAAAATCTTTCCACTCACCACTGAAACCTTCCATTCTTTTCCTGTCTTCCTTCACCTTCTTTAGGCCTCATTTCACCACACCGCCCACCTCAGTCCAGATCACAGCATCCTGCCCTCCGTGTTTGCCTAAAAACAACACCTTTTACCACATGTGGTGGACATGCCCCAAGGTAAAAGACTTCTGGGGAAGGATTTATAATGAATTGAAAAACATATTTTTTAAGAAACCAGAAGCCTTTTTACTTGATATAGTGGGGGGTGAAATCCCCCAAAAGGATGTTACTTTTTTTTGGTATGCTACAACAGCTGTAGGTAGGTAAAGGCTGTAGGGTTAGAAGTAGAAGACAGTGTTATTTTAAAATAGTATTATTTGTAAGTGATGAAATGTGAAGATTTTTATCGTAAAAGTAAGCATGATAAAAAAAATGGTTAGAAATTATGATATATGTAAACTGTTAAAGATGAGGTAAAATGAAAATCAGATAGGAGGGACTTGGGGAAGCCCACCTAACAATGTTTAGAAAAAATAAGGATAAGACAAGAATTTGTTTGCATTGTTTGTTTTTCTGTTTGTGTTGTTTATTTGTGTTATAAAATGAATAATTTTTTTTGAATAAAAATAAAAGCAACACCTCCGTCTCAAAAAGGTTACCTGCACTTCACTTCGGGGGTTGTAAAAATAAATTAAAAAATGACAACACTCAAGGCAACTGTGCTTCCTTTGCTGTAATTTCTTTAGCTTCCTTAGGACATGGCCTCCATTCTGTGTAATAAGAAGTCTTTTTAAACAGATCTGTTAAACTGTTTGGTGGATGCTGGAGCGGCGGTGACAAAAACATCACAAATACCAACCCGTCCTGTTGTGAAAACGATTATTATAAGCTCTCCTCTTCACAGATGAATGAAACGAGTGTTTGCTTTTGTTCTTTACGATAAGCTTCTGCCCACAGCTTTAAAGGTCGTATCGCAGCACCGTCCTCATTAAACAATGTGCTTTTTCTATGAGATTAGCCCGTGCTGTGAATCGCTTTATCCTCCAGGAGTCCAAATGTTTTTCCTAATCAGGAAGTTGGTGTTCTGAGCTGGAAAATGCTGACTGTCGTGCTGGTGGCTTTTGAAACTAAGGACTTTTTAGAAGCACAAAGTGAATGGGGTGTTGGATGTATGCTTGCAGATTCATGAAGATATATGCTTGCAGATTCATCTTTTCCCATTCCTTCTTCTGAAGCCTGCTGTCAGACTGAGAGCCCATTCTGAAAGCGATGCGACAGCAAAACTGAAACGCTAAATGTGAAGAGACTTACCGCATGAAGATAAGATGAACACACTCTTCAATAGCAATCTCAGCCAAAGAGTGTCAACAAAAGTTTGGTCCGAATGGTGCAATAGTGGCTAGTGTCCATTGGGAATGGTAGGGTAAAAGGTTGGGAGCCCACCAGTAGGTGGAGCCAGAGCCAATGACGGGTGACAATGACAACTGCTTCCACAGCCGAGTTCTACAAGGGCAACACTAAACTTAAGGAGAAAGATGACAGATGGTGCCTTGCTGTAAGTAAGAAGGGGCTGGCTGAGGTTGGTGGGGCAGTGCCCATTTGGATGGGTGTGTGAAATATACTCAGAGTCGAGAGTGGATTTCATGCTCTTTATTCAGCTCATAGTGGTGAAGAGGTATGGAAGTTCCCCTGAGATGTCGGCTTTATATACATTATTTACACAATGGGGCCCATGTGATTGGCTAATTCCGGGATTCACCTGTAGGCCAATCAGGATGTGGATTCAATTCCACCTGGAGCTGGATTAGGTGGCTCCTGTGGACCAATCAGACTGCTGCATTCTGGATCCTATTGTTCTAGGACCAATCAGACTGCTGCATTTTGGATCCTATTCAACTCAGTACATAACAATGTGCGTGCCTCTATCACCCTTCTCATCTGATGTCACCAATGCTGGCACTGTTTTCCTACAGGGCGCCTGCAGATTTGTGAAGGCACCTAAGTCTGTAGGTCCTAGGAGGACATAGCCATCTGTGTGAGATGGGAGGAAGACCTCCATTGGTTGACACTACTGAAAGCAGTCAGTGCTGGACTCCACGGTCCACATGGTTGGCTTCCCACAGTGAGTTCTGGGAGAAGAAAATATGGATGATGTCAGAAATCAGTTTACAGACTTATGTGAAATAATACACCCTCCCAAAATTCATCGGCCAACATTTCAAAATAAATTCTCAGAGATTTGACAGGTTCCAGGAGAGTCGGATAATAACAAATTTAAAACACTTTAAAACACTTAATGATAAAAGCAGCATAAAATACAGTATAAAAACATGAATAACAATAAAATTCAAAAACCAAAAATCAATTAGATAATCCCCTGGGCTAGCTGGCTGAATTGATCCTACTTGGGGCAGCGAGGAAGCCAGGGCAGAATTAGCTGTGGGGTCTCAGAGCCGGTGATCTTCATAAAAGGGGAAGGGGAGGGAAGAGAAATGAAATAAAAGATCAGGCTGAATTCAAATTAAAGGCCAGGCAGAATAGCTCTGTCTTACAGGCCCGGCGGAAGGAGGTTAAATCCTGAAGGGCCCTAGTCTCATGGGACAGAGCATTCCACCAGGTTGGAGCCTTCACTGAAAAGGCCCTGGCCCTGATGGAGGATAGTAATAATAATAATAATAATAATAATAATAATAATAATAACAACAACAACAATAATATCTTTATTGTTATAGTCTGACTCCCTTAGGGCCCGGGACCTCTAACTATGGTTATTCATGGACCTTAAGGTCCTCTGCGGGGCATACCAGGAGAGGCAGTCCCATAAATACGAGGGCCCTAAGCCACAAAGGGCTTTAAAGGTCAAGACCAGCACCTTGAACCTGACCCTATACTCCACTAGGACCCAGTGCAACTGGTAAAACACTGGGTGAATATGCTCCCATGGCAGGGACCCCATGAGGAGCCTCGCTGCAGCATTCTGCACCCACTGGAGTTTGTGGGACAGTTTCAAGGGCAGCCCCGTGTAAAGCGAATTACGGTAGTCAAGCCTGGAGGTGACCGTCGCATGGATCACTGTGGCCAGATCGGGGTGGGAAAGGTAAGGGGCCAACTGCTTAATGCGGCGAAGATGGAAAAATGTTGCCTTAGCTGTTGCTGTAACTTGTGCCTCCATGGAATTCACTTCACTACAGTGGTACCTCGGGTTAAGTACTTAATTTGTTCCAGAGGTCTGTTCTTAACCTGAAACTGTTCTTAACCTGAAGCACCACATTAGCTAATGGGGCCTCCTGCTGCCACCATGCCACCGGAGCATGATTTTTGTTCTTATCCTGAAGCAAAGTTCTTAACCTGAAGCACTATTTCTGGGTTAGCAGAGTCTGTAACCTGAAGCGGATGTAACCTGAAGCGTATGTAACCTGAGGTACCACTGTATTCAGTTCCCACTTTCAGCCAAACAGTGTCTCCTCTGAAAGTGGAACAGATTATCTGCCCTTTGGAAATCAGAAACCACCCAAGCTTCTCCAGATTTATCATGTTCTGCCAAGGAAAAAAAACGTTCAGAAGAGTTCTTATTCCAAGATTACTGGAACAAATAATGTGTCCGGCAAAGTAGGTAGGATGTATCTCAAAAGCATAGGTTACAAGACAAATATCTCCAGCCTCTGACATAACTCATAAATGCTAAAATTCATGCTTTCTTCTTAATGTCCTTATGTAATACTCCCCCATTCCATTGTTCTTTATGTACCGCGTCCATCCTTTTTGCAATCGCGTACACCGAAAATTATATAATTACTGATCTTGAAATGTCTTCTTGTTTTCAAAAACCAGCAGCAATGTAAATCTGATACGAAAGACAGCCTGTTGTTCTCTCGCCTCCTCCTAATCGTTTTAATTCTGATAAATACATGTGTGCTTTCATTACACGGGCTCCTTAGTAGATGTTTGCATTGTGCAAAAGCTCAAGCGACTGGGATATGGGCGGAGAGGAAAGCTGACAGCAGGAAGGTCTTATTTCTGGAATCTGCTGCCCCCCAAACAATTCATAGAATGAAAGATTTGCAGAGTCTACAACTCCATGATTCTATGATCTGGTCCATTACTAGCCGCCCTGAGCCCGGCCTTGGCTGGGGAGGGCGGGGTATAAATAAAAATTATTATTATTATTATTATTATTATTATTATTATTATTATTATTATTCTCATACCACATTCAGAACACCCAACTGCATCAGCTTAGATTTGATGAAAAAGATATACAGAACTTGGTCTTATCTGAATATTGGTGACAACCTCGGTCCACATTGTATTTATACTAATCTAGGGAACATCATCACCACTATCAATGTACATGACATGCTACAGAATTTCATAAGCAAAAAATAAAATAAAGCAGATCCCTCCCCAAGGAGGTTAAATTTAAAATCAAAATTGAGGAAAACGGGGAAGAAAAGAAAGGGGAAGAGACCCTATGTAGTTAGAGTGTCCGACTATGAAAGACTCGAGTTCAAATCCCTACCCATCCATGAAGCTCACTGGATTACGCTGGGCTAGTCATCCTGAGAGCTGGACCATCATGTGAGAGCTGGACCATAAAGAAAGCTGATCGCCGAAGAATTGATGCTTTTGAATTATGGTGCTGGAGGAGACTCTTAAGAGTCCCATGGACTGCAAGAAGATCAAACCTCTCCATTCTGAAGGAAATCAGCCCTGAGTGCTCACTGGAAGGACAGATCCTGAAGCTGAGGCTCCAATACTTTGGCCACCTCATGAGAAGAGAAGACTCCCTGGAAAAGACCCTGATGTTGGGAAAGATGGGGGGAACAAGGAGAAGGGGACGAGAGAGGACGAGATGGTTGGACAGTGTTCTCGAAGCTACCAGCATGAGTTTGACCAAACTGTGGGAGCTGGTGGAAGACAGGAGTGCCTGGCGTGCTCTGGTTCATGGGGTCACGAAGAGTCGGACACGACTAAACGACTAAACAACAACAACAAAGTCATCCTGATCTCTTAGCCTAACCTATCTCACAGGGTTGTTGTAAGGTAAGGTTACCAGATGTCCCCAGATTTGCAAATCTGTCCCCAGGAAACGTGGTAGCAGCAGCCTCAGCAGCCTGGAGCCAGGCTGGTAGCGCATTTGGCTCTGGCTGGCTTCAGGAACTGCTTGCTGCCATGGCGTCCGCCATTTTTCCTCACTGGAAGTCCCCATATGATGTGTCTTGTCTGCATATGATGTGTCTTGTGCGATCTCCTGCCCCCTTCCCCCTTTGTTTTGACTGATCGGGGGAGGCTCGGGAGTCGCGGGTGGGCGACCGATGCCCAGTTTTTTAAAAAGTCTGTGCATTTATGTTTCACAGGATGCAAAAGACGGGCTTTGCGCCTTTATACAATATGCATGTGGGTCTTTTGCCTCACTATCCCCACTACTGACTCCCTGTTGCTGCTCAGCTACAAAGAAAAAAAGTGTCCCTGGATTCATTGAAAAAAATCTGGTAACCATATTGTAAGGGTAAAATTAGAGGGGGGAGCACAAGCAAGTGATGAATAAAGGTAAAGGGACCCCTGACCATTAGGTCCAGTCGTGACCGACTCTGGGGTTGTGGCGCTCATCTCGCTTTACTGGCCGAGGGAGCCGGTGTACAGCTTCTGGGTCATGTGGCCAGCATGACTAAGCCGCTTCTGGCGAACCAGAGCAGTGCACGGAAACGCCGTTTACCTTCCCTATTTATCTACTTGCACTTTGACGTGCTTTCAAACTGCTAGGTTGGCAGGAGCAGGGACCGAGCAATGGGAGCTCACCCCGTTGCGGGGATTCGAACTGCCGACCTTCTGATTGGCAAGTCCTAGGCTCCCCACAGCGCCACCCGCGTCCCATTAAGAGATGAATACAACGTCTATAAATGCGATTACACATCCTTAAACTTGAAGTCTGAGATCAAGGCACGAGATGCATCAGTGGGGATTTGTTGCTTGTATTGTGCTGTAACACAACCTCAACATCTGGGAAGCCTGTGTTATTAAGAGTTTTAGCAACGCCACCATTCCTGCAGGCCCCCCCCCCCATGTTATTATTTTTACTAGCCAACTCAGGGCCAGCAAATGGCTCGAGACGGAGGCGCCGCATGCATGAATCACAAAAGCCTCTAGAGTGAAGGCAAAAATGATATTAATGTCAGGAAAGCTTTATTACTGCCAGGAAATCATTTACAACCTCTTGGCAGTTTCTCCCTGAAAATGCTTCCTATTCAGCTGGAACAAATGAGAAAATAATAGGGATAGTATTGTTTCATTTTCAATATTATACATCGGTCCAGAAGGGTTACTCTTGTTGCCAGCTGCTTCGGTTTCCAGTGGCTGCAGCAGCAAAGCCAAATCTTGAGGCTATTGCATGTTCTTGACTATCTTTGGTCTCGCAAGGCGATCTTTATCTTTTTATGTTAACTGTTAAAGTGAATGGAAGATTTGTATTGAGTGTCAATGGAACAATTGTACCTTGGAAGTCAAACGGAATCCGTTCTGGAAGTCCGTTTCGTTCGGAAACCAAAGTGTGGCTTCTGACATTTAGAAGATATCTGAAGGCAGCCCTGTTTGGGGAAGTTTTTAATGACTGATGTTTTAATGTATTTTTAATCTTTTGTTGGAAGCGTCCCAGAGTGGCTGGGAAACCCAGCCAGATGGGCAGGTATAAATTATTATTATTATTATTATTATTATTATTATTATTATTATTATTATTATTATTATCATTATTGGCTGCAGAAAGCCAGTATCTATAAGCCCCATGTCAGTACCCATGTCAGCCAGTATCCCACACTGGAGCACAAGCACAAAAACAAGAGTAATGATAGCATTTATTGGTTTTTGGAAGGGGAAAAAGGAGCTCCGCAGCTAACAGCCATTCCGCACAGTGGGTAGGATGAACGATGAACTGTACCGAGTGTGTGTGGGAAGTCATGTTTCTGAATTTCCCCCTATATAATAAAGTTTCGGCATGTAGTAAATTGGTACCTAGTGGGGAGGTCCCTGCTAAACCTTTCTCCCTCTTATATCAGTTTTCATGTGGGGAAAACATCATGAATTCTGCCAACTTATTTTGCATAACAGAGAGGCTGAATGCTTGGATAAATCACGTGAACCTGATGCAATCTGGTCACAGAATTTTCCAGAATGCGCGAGTGTGTTGAGGCAAATAGTGCTATAGACGACTTACCCAATTCTTTTATACTGGCATGTTGAGATGTGCGCTTTTGTGCAAACATCAAGGCCAGACATATATAGAATCATTTGTGTGAAAGCTTTAGCGCTTCAGACATTCCGCTTTTGTAGTTCTTTCTGGGAAGAGGAACTAAAAATAGACCAGAAGTCAATTCTGTGACAATTGTTGCTGTACCAAAGTTATGTGGAAACATGGGGAACATTAAAAAAAAAATCAGTAAAATAAGCTGTATAGTCAACCTGAAAATTCATGCGCTGTCAGTCTCATGCGACAAGCTGATTTCCTTTTTTATAAAGCAACAGAATAGCAGCAACGCTAAAAGGTAGTTATAACTAAGACTGCTATCCTAAGTCCATTTACCTGGGAGTGAACCCCATTTAAGTCAATGGGACTTACTCAAAGGTAGGAATGGAACTTCAGTTCTCTTAGTTTCTTATTTTTCCAATCTTAAAGTCACATTTTTCAGCAATTAGGAATCTTTTTTACATCCTCCGATGTCAGTGTCACCTGTAGTGAAAGGTATGTTCATTTTTTGTGCTTCTTCTACTGTCACAGGAACCCTCCCCCCAATCATTCAGTTTGTACAAACCTCACACACACACACACACACACACACACACACTCACACACGACACTTCTGTTAAAAATTCATAGAAAATCAACCATGCATCGGATCTGCACCGTTCCACTTTTATTTTACTCCATGAAGGAAGGACTACAAAATGGGCAAGGTCTGATACAGGGCAGCCATAATCTCTTGAGCATACCAACACATCCGCAGGCAACCTGCCCAGTTGGCCTGCCAACCTTGATGGCCCTAGACAGAAGACCATCACACTCACAAAGGACCTGCATATGGGAATGGATTCAGCATGGACTGAAACAAAGGACAGTGATCAGATCTTCCCTCTGGGGACAGGAAACTGCAAACTCCCTTTTGTCCTCTGGAAAGTACTCATGGGGAGGGGGAAAGGTGGAACCGGCCAGGTGACAAGACACTCAGGTTACCACCACAACTCCTCCCTCAACCCCTCCTCTTTGTGATGTGTCAATGATGTAGTTGTGATGTAGTCTTGGGGGTGTAGCATGAGGGATTAGTAGCTAATAAAAGCTGGGGTCTTCTTTTGTTCAGGGCTTCCATCTTGTTCCACCTTGTGGCAGGTGGGAGTCCTGTCATGACAGTCTTCAATAAAGACCAAGCCTACTGGCTGCTGTTTTGCGCTGGTATTCCTGGCCGGTGTCCTTGTTTTTTTGTCCAAGGGAACCCTCAGATTTCTCCGTTAACACTACTGGCACAACACATTCATGTCTGAGGCTATTTGAGTTTTAAAAAGCATCAAGGATGTGGGCACCACAAGCTACATTTCTTTCTCGCTATGAATTGTCAGGCTCACATGAAATGCCACTTCGTTTAATAAGATGACTTTGCTGGCCTTGTGCAGAGACGGTGCAATAATAAATGTTCCGAATTTCCCTTTGAAAAACTGCTTGTTGTTTCTAGGAAACATGCATGTGGAAAACATAGGAAGTGGGCGACAGCGATGCTCTGGAGCGGCTCAGCATTCATTTGATCGGGTTTGCTTTTGGTTGTTAATATGCAGCACCCAGCAGTTATCAAACCAGACACTTTAGATAAGAGTACTTGTTTTCCCAATAAACGCTCTTAGGATAATAGAGCAGCGTTCTAATGATAAGACTGTAGACACAAACTGTATTGAGAATATTTATTTGCTTTCAGTGCTATTTTTCAATAAATACGGGTGCCATATTGATTATCTGAGGTAAAACAAATGAAAAAACACTCAATGTAGACCCATAATTTGTGCAGTGTTTTCTACCGTTATACAGAAATGTCAAAATCCTCGATATTGGCTTAACATTGCTTTAATAAAAACTTCTCCTCTCCTTAGAAATTGGTCAGTTATTGCGTGCTATGTTTTTCCTGTGTGCCTTTTGAAAACTACGCTAGGTATATTTCTAAGAAACTTGCACATCAAAGTTATAGGAAGAACCAGGCCATGAGGATGCACTTTGGGCCAAAAGCAAGCTAAAGATTGCTCGAAAATGACAGTATGTTTATTACTGCTTGTTTATTACCCTCGTTAACGGATGGCCTGGAATAGCAATGTGCTTACAGGCACGCCGTGTTATCTTCAAAGTTGCAACCCATCGATTTCAACGAAGCTGCACCGACATTTAAAGCTACTTGAGTGCTCTGCTACATCGGCCTTTTCTACGCTACTGTTTTACCACAGGTGAATATTGAACATGGGAGTGGCTTAGCTAGGAGCTGACCTGCAGCATCTGCCCTGAATAAAAGCATCTGGGCGATCATTTTGCTAACTCACAAGGAAGGAAGGTGATACTTGCCAGTGTTTCCCCCTTGCAGCCCTTGGCACGCCCTGAAAATACGCCCCAGAGGATTGGAGGACCCTCCAGAACAGCCTGGAAGCTGGATCGGAGGAATTACAGAACATTATTTTCCCCCACCCACCCCCTATATTAGAAGGGGTACCGACAGGAAGAAAAGCCGTTCCATAAATGGAACAGCAGCGCTGGATTTCACCTAGTCCAGATGTTGAACTCTAACTCCCAGGATCTCGATAGGGGGCCACAGGTTGGCAAATCCAAGCTTATGTCATTTGCTAAACATGACTATGTTGTTAAACCATATTCCCCACCCTAGACCTGGTGTAACGGGACAGAACCTCATATTTTGCCGTCAGAGCTAGTTTGCCCTCTTGTCCCACCTTGCCTTTGGCTGGCTCACACTTAACCCTGTTCAGACACCGCTTTCGGCCTGTATTATCTTCCACACAAAGGCCAAAACGTGTGTTGTCTAAGAGCTCTTCTACAGGCCGATTTATTTCTTGTCATGGCTGTGCATGAGGATTTTCTGCTGCCACATTCTAGAGATTCTGGCCTCTTCTCTTTCTCTCCACCTCCAAAATATCCCATATCCTTTCGTAGCATCTATTTCCATTCTAAGGGGAAAGCAGATCCTGTGGAAATGATGGAAGGAAGCAGCTCAAGGCTACTTTTGAAGGACACTAAACAGCAAGCAGTTTGTAGCAGTAGCAGATATCCATGAATGCTATGGGTGTTCTCAACCAACATTTGCTGATTTGAGTCTGCTATTAATTTCCTTCTTCTCAAGAGGGATTGTGAATGCAGAGCATTCAACAGAAAGGAGCAGCTTTCTTCCTTGTGTTAAATCAGTCTCTCTGGGCACACCAAACTAGCAAATGGTGGTGTGAGAGGCTAAGATCAGAACATGGTCCTAGGTGCCACACTTCAGCTGTGTGAAACTTTTAACTGTCCTTGACTGGAATTCCTGTTGACATTTCTAAAGACTGACTCAAATGTACAAAAAATACTGTGTGCTGAGGAATCCTTCCTTTCTGATCCGTGCCGCTGCAGACAATAATTTTAATGTTTGAGTCACACCCGCTGCCATGTGGAAAAGAAGCCCTTCTGAAAGAAAACATTGCGAACATTCCTCTCCCATGCATGCAAGCTTTCCATACACAGGCAGTTTTTAAAAGCACAGAGAATCATTCCAACTTGCAATCCTGCACCTACAATTTGAAGTGATACTGTCATGGAAGGTCTGTACCACATGGTATTTCATGCACATTTGAATCTGCCCTTATTCAGCCATGGTTCAAGAAGCAAAACGTTCAGATGCAAAACCATTACAAGCGGGATGAGTCAATATTTTCTTGACCTGTGGTAAGCTGTAGCGTAGACAAGTCCTTTAAAAAGACTCAAGTAACCATCTGCTGAAACACCACACCATTGGAGAAATTAGCTCTTACTGGATATTTTTTTAGCAGCACTGGAATATCCTTCACATCAGTGAAGCACCTTAGGTTTCTAACCTGGTTTTGCGGATGTCATTCTATGGACAAAAATAAGCAGCTCTCCTCTCTCCGCTCTGCTAGAATAGAACATCTGACTCAACATTCACCCTCATTCACAATAAAATAGACGTTAAAAAAATAAACTCTTCGTTTTCGTCACCTCTCGCAACATATATGAACGTACTAAAGGGCAGGACATAGCTCTTCGTTTCCTCATTCGTAAGTGCAGCAGGCTGGCCAGTTTCAGTTCTCTTTACACTGATGCTGGTGGAAGACCAATTGCCACTTAAGTGGCTGGCAGGGCCGGCCCACCTATTCGGCAGAGTGAGATGGATGCAGCTCTGTTTGCCATGTAGCCCGATTTGCACCTGCTAAACTAGCCTGCTGCCCTCAGATATGGTGGAGGATATGTTGTTGCAGTATGCGGAATGCATGTGTGTGGCGAGCACTCTCCTCCTTTGCCTCAGGAGGCAAAATTTTTAGGGCCAGCCCTGGTTGCCCAATACCCGTGGACCAAAATACAGCTTGCTTACAACCATGTGATTAAGAACACATACACCTGGCTGTGTTTTTCTTTTGTTTCTTTGTACCTTAGAGACAAAACACGATGTTCCTCCTGCCTTTTAAAATGGAAGAATAAATATCATACATATTATGTGCTTCATTACTTTACCGCAGGAGATGGGGGCCCTGTGACTCTCAAAATGCTGTTAAGACTCTGTCAGTCCTGGCCCACATGGCCAACAGTGAGGGATTATGGGAGTTGTGGTTCAGCATCATCTGAGGGGCTCCAGGTCTCCCCCCACCCCTTTACAGAGTGTGAGCTCAAGTACCAAGGCTATAAGTGCTTTGTTTAAGAAACACTGTGTGGCATGCGCTCAAGCACTTTAAATATTTGGATAGATCCACACAGAACTCATGAAGCTACAGCTAACATCTTTGTGCTTTGTTTCTCGGTGTTCCAAGCATAGTATATAATTTGGTTGTTGTCGTTATTATGGTGATTATTGTTATTACATTTTGCAAGCTATCGATAAGACACGATGACACTACCCTGAACGACCGATTTGGAGTATTGGTGGAACCAATGGTCTGCATTTCAGCACTCCATGCTCATGCAGTGGATGGCATTGGCAGGGCAGCATGGTTCACGTGAAAGTGGCACTGGGAGGTGGGCCATCCAGCTGTGATCAGCGTCAGCTCTGGACCGTCAATACTCTACAGAGTTCACCATTGCCAGGGGCTCATCAAACGTCGCCAACATGACTTGCTTTGTGGAAGGTCTGGAGATGATGTCTCCTGCCTCCGTGGGCGAGTCAATTCTATTGTCTAAAGACTCGTCTATAAGGTTTGACACCACTTCTTCTTCATGGTTTTCATACAACGTATTGATATGCAGAAGAGGGTGAGAGGCGTTACAGTTTAAGGCAGGCACTGGCTCTGCTGGGCTTATGTGGGGCAGAGGGACCTTTTTCGCAGCACCGGAAGTTGCTATGTGGTTGTGATTGCAGGTGAGAAAAGTCCCGGCGGCAGGCACAGTCCTGCATGTGTTGTGAGAGTAAAGGGTATCTTTCCCCGGAACGGAAGATCCTAAAAGAGAAACAAAACACATCATTGCTCGCTTTTCATACGCCCAACAGGATCAGTTCTGGCATTCATGTTTTGTGGGTTCGTCTCCATGAAAACAAGCAACTGGCTACGTTCTCCATGGATCTACACTGTGATACAGTTGGATAGAGTATCTATAAGAGGATCCTGTATCATCTTAGGCCTCTCTGGGCTAGTTGACACATTAGCCTATCAAAGCCTCATTGTCCCTGTAGTGGCCACTGGTTTCAACAGCCACTACAGGTACCTGATCTGGAGAACGTTCTTCGAACCCTCAGAAGGACAGCAAGCAATACTCACCTATCCTCACCTAACTCACTTTTTTTTTACTTGCTGAAGGTAAAAAGGAAGTTACCTGTTTTCCTTCCTTATTCTTTCTATTATTTGCTGCTCTTGATTTCAGCTGGGAGGAGACAGAGCAAGGAAAACCAGCTGGCATCTGAGAGAACAAGGAAGAACAACAACAACAACAGGGGCAGTGACTCTCTTTCTCCGCAGTCAGAAAAGGCAAGGATGCTATGGTAGTGAGCGCATGGTGACGCCTTGGGCACCTGGAGAGGCTGCCAGAAGCATGGAGATGCCTAGGATGCGTCCTTAAGAGGCTAATACGTGAACAGATCCTGAGAGACTATCAGCAGCTGCAGAAAGCCTTGCTGTCTAGAAAGCTATTTTAGACTCTGGTGGTGAGAACATTGCTCCAGATTCGAAATAATTGTTAACGCAAAAGGTCTCTCAGAGAAACATACACAGAATTTTTTGAGGAGGGATCCAGAGGGGATATGCCAAGATATTCACTGGCTGTCTTCTCCCAAATGAAAACCAGAATATTCAATTAGGATGTTCATCAGAGGCTGTTTTCTATACAGCCCTATCTTCCAAAGTGGGCATCTATTGAAGAGAGTCTTTTCTGCAGTGACCCTTGAATTGTGAATATCTCCCTAGATATTATTTAGATGTCAAAGTCTACATTATTCTCTCAGTGTTTTCATGTCATTTTAGAATATCTGACCTTCTTTTTAATTGGGTGATTGCTTTAAATTTTATTTATCTGTTCATTATCCCTATAGTTTTTATTAACTGCTGCGTGGTTTTATTGTTTCTACCTTCTTCTTTTAAATAGCTTTCTTGAAGTGTGGAAGCTGGAATATGGAAGCTGGAGGATAAATTCTTAAAAATAAACACCTTAAATATTTCAACACACAGGATATTTTAAGCAGCTGATGTAAACACCCAAAGGCCAAAGCAATAAAAATATGATGTAGCATTATTCATAGAAGAGCTGGAGCCAGAATATATACTAAGTAAAAAAGCAAACAAACCTCAACTGCTTATATCAAAGTAGCTGTATTAAAACTAATGGGATTGCTCAGGACTAAGTAATTTGATGATGGGCATAAACTGCCTAGGAAAGCTTTAAGAGCATATTAATGCTACAGTTAAATAGGTTTGAGAGTTATTTTCCTCAGTTAACTGTAGTACTGCCAGGGGGTGGCTGGGAAGCAGAGAATTCTCAGCATCCTCAACTATAACCCCCAGAATTCCTTTGAAGGAAGCCATGATCGATTAGTACAAAACTCATATAAATTTTGCTAGTCTAGAAATACTCCTGAGTGACATTGAAAGAGGAGTAATTTGCACACTTAATTTCCCCCCAGAAAGGCAAATTCTAAAAAGCAATTTAACTCTAAATATCCCAGCATTTGCAATAGAGAATGTAAAACCTGAGTTATTCCAGAACGTTTTCCAGAACGACCCCCTCTTTAAGTCCCTAGTGTGATTTTTGATCATTGGTCTGGATTAATCCCAAAGTTGGGTCTCCAGCTGCTTTTGGACTACAACTCCCATCATCCCTGAGCACTAGTCCTGCTAACTAGGGATGATGGGAGTTGTAGTCAAAAACCAGCTGGAGGCCCAACTTTGGGAAACACTGGTCTGGATTCCCTTCAGCTGTGTAAGTTTTCTGAAAGCTATTTGTGTGCATCCCTCTGAGGTGAGACATTTTGAGGTCTAACAAAAAAAACGATGGACAACCTGTGATATTCAGCTGACCTGTCTCTAGAAAGGCCCAAGATGGCAGAGGTGATAGGTGGAGGTGACTATTATTATCCTCCTCCCTCTCCAACAGTCAGGGATTGGGGAGAAAGCAGGTATCTATGTTAAAGAGAATAATCGGCCTGCAACTTTGCAGTTGTGTTTGAGGCAAACCAAACGAGAAGAGACTTAGTGGCTCCCTCAAGAAGAGCTCTGGGACACCTATTAGGGTGTCCAAGCTGTACAGCTGTGTAAAGAAGCTAGATGGAACAAAACATGAAAACATCCCTAATGACCTCATGCAAAGGATACCAAAACCCAAGGTAAACACTAGAACTCTTGAAACCCCACCACTTGGGAAACTGGGGTGCAATTTACATGACTAATACGACCCGCATTCTGCATTTGTTCTGCCTCTGCTCCAATTCTGAGGCTCAAGTCATTCAAAGTGAACCACCTTCCTAAAAAACATCAGTTGACAAGCGCAAGAGGAATAAAAAGCTTGATTTTGCAAGAGTTTAGAAGACTGAATTACCAGAGCATCTGAATGGACAACAAGACTATTTTCTTTTAACTGTTACATTAGTGAGTTAGAATTTAAAAACAAGCTGCAGATGTGGGCGGCCAGCCTCTAGGTTAACAAGAGAATATGCAAGAAGGGGGAAATTCCTATTGGCAAGTCTCAGGTTCAGCTTACATCCCTGGGGTCTCGTTTCTGTATCTGCATGCTCAGAATCCCATGACACTGCGATCGCACCTTCCCATCCTATCTCCTCCCATCTGACACATATAGATTCCAATATAGAAGCTACTGTATTAGTGTGGTGTGAGATTCCAACCATGTGGAAAGCAGCAACCCTGTCCCGGGAACTTCTAAGAAATTGTGGAGACAAGTGCCCAAGATCGGAAGCAAGTATGCAAGCAGCTTTTGCATCTGACTTGGACCCCATGGGACAATTAGCCACAACATTCACTGTACCAGGATCAGGTTTAAGGTGCTGGTTTTAACCTTTAAAGCCCTAAACAGCCTAGGACCCTCGTACCTACGGGACCACCTCTCCTGGTATGTCCCACAGAGGACCTTACAGTCTTCAAATAAAAACATCTTGGAGATCCTGGGCCACAGGGAGGTTAGGCTGGCCTCAACCAGAGCCAGGGCTTTTTTGGCCGTGACCCTGATCTGGTGGAACGCTCTTTCACAAGAGACTAGGGTCCTGCCGGACTTGTCATCTTTCCGCAGGGCCTGCAAGATGGAGCTGTTCCACCAGGCCTTTGGCTGAGGCACAGTCTGACCCCCTCCTTTGGTAATCCTTATAGAACTCTAGCCCAATGGTTGCCATCAATTTGACTCTGAATTGATTTTAGAATGAATTGATTTTAGAATGTATTTCAATTAAATGATTATGATTTTATGTAAACTGTGTTATTTTTACTGTTGTTAGCTGCTCTGAGCCTCGGCTGGGGAGGGAGGGATATAAATAAAATTTTATTATTGTTGTTTATTATTGTTACCTTTGAGAGAGGAAGCGACATGCACGATGACTTTCTCTTCTTGGCTTAAAAATCCACTCCCTTGGCTTTTGGATGTTGCCATGGAGGTAATAGGTTGAATCTCTGGCTTGGGTTTCTTACTGCTCAGTAGATATGGATGAACGTCTAAGGAGAAGTGTCGCGTATGTTTCTTCTCATTGCCTGCGCTGGAGAGAGCAGCAGATTCATTTTTGTGGGCTGAAGACGGCTGAGAGTTCTTCGAGTTGGCTTCCAGCAAAGGGGCAACCAAACTGTCCGTCGCCGTTTTCCGACGCACGGGTTTGGGCTTCTCAGGCTTGTTGTTTTCAACCTTCATAATAGCCAACTGCTCTTTGAACGGCTGAGGAAGAGGATTGGAACTCGGGATCCACTTCATTTTCTTCCGGGGCCGCTTAATGACCAGCGGTTCGCTGTGGTCGATGTCCGCAGGGTCAATGCTGGGGTCGATGGTTTGTATCCCGGAATCGCGCACGGTTGGGGTGACATCGTGATTAGACTGAGCGAGCGCCGCAAGGAGCTGGCGCACCACGTTGTCGTACATCAGGTCGCTCTCGTTGGTGATGAAATCCAAGCGGTTCAGAGACTTGATGTGGTCCCGGTTCTCGTTGCAAAACATAGCCAAGATATTGATGTCGCAGAACTGGGACTTCTGCCACTGCTTTTTCGTCTTGATGCCGACCTTGTTCAGCTTGTCAAAGATGAAGTTGGATTTGCGGACTATAAAGAGGTGGATCAAATTGATGAGGATAATCAAGTTCATGAAACAGAGGAGGGCAATGTCTACCACGGCAATGATGCGCTGGAGCTGAACGGACGGCAGTTTGCAGTTCACCCGAATGAGCAACTTTGAACTGCTCGTTTTGTCAGGAGGCTCCCCCAGAGCGCACGTAAACTCGTTCTGCTTCTGCGTGGCGTAATAGGTGGACAAGTACGTGATCGGAATGATGCTTAAAAATATGATGAACAGGTGCCGCGCAAGGTAAAGTTTGGCTAAGAAATTGCTTCGTCCCCTCCGCTCCAGGTATTTCTCAAATAAGTTTTGCTCTGGGCTCTTTTCCTTTTCCGCGTTCTCAATTATTTCTCTTTTCTCCCGCTCTGTAATCCCAGGGCCCTTGGACTGGATTTGCTTTTCGATTTTTGGCGCCCGGCCTTCGGCTGCTCGGTGGTAGCAGTTATCTATCTCCTGGAGCAAAAAGTTAAGTTCAGAAGTCAGCCTGGTGGAGGCCAGGAATTCCCAGCCAAGCGCTGGAATGTACATAATACCAGCAAAAGCCAGCAGGGCATATGGAAGGAACTTATGCTCAAACAGGGAGGGCCAGCGGCTGGCATTTACTCCTGGCAAGGCATCCCTTAGTTCTGTCCAACAGTATCCTCTGGCATACAAGGCTTGGTCACGGGTGAAGTTGTGTGGTGTGTAACAGTATATTGGTTCCTCTGTATAACAGAGAGAAAAGTCACTGCTGTGCATTTAACCTACAAAAAGAAGCTCTGCAAAATAAATATTTCATAAACTATATCAATTTTCGTCTACTGCATATTTAAAATAGCATCAACGTGCATAGAACTGCACCAATCTAATTGCCATGGCCAACTTGGTCTTCCTAATCGTGATATAAATCTTTACGTTCCATAGATCTGCATAGAGGTCATAGCTCTTAAACTTAGGTAGTTTACAGAGGAATCTGTAAACCTGAAAACTCTAGGATGAACTTGAGCTAGGAATATCATTTACCATATTTTTCGCCCTATAGGGCGCACCAGCCCATAGGGCGCACTTATTTTTTTTGGGGGGGGGGGAATAAAGAAAAAAAATTATTTCCCCCCCGAGCCCCAAAGAGCAAAGAAGCCATGACAGCGAGCGGGATGGATCCCGCTAGCTGTCTTGGCTTCGTTTTTAGCCTTGGGACTGGGGGTCCAGGAGTGATGGCGAGGTTGCATTCAACCTTGCCATCGCTCCCGGAGCTTGCTACTATCTGAAGCCTGGGGAGCGTGGCGCTGTAGCCCGCTGCGCACCCTGGGCTTAGGGCAGCTATCTGCAAGCCTGCGGCGCCCGCGGGAGTTCACGGCGGGCTCCGCAGGCTTGCGGATAGCTTCCTGAAGCCTGGAGAGCAACCCCTCTCACTCTCCAGGCTTCAGTGAAAGCCTGCATTCGCCCCATAGGATGCACACACATTTCCCCTTCATTTTTGGAGGGGGGAAAAGTGCGGCCTATAGGGCGAAAAATACGGTAACACTTGCAGCAGTTGTCTTGGGGGAGATTTCCAATGTAAACCACAATGTTTCTCTGGAAAGCAAATGAACAGGATGCCACTGCAATACAATTAGCGAGGGTATGTCCATATAAAACAATAATTTGTGCTGCGTTTCTCCTTGAACAGGTGCAGTCTTACTATTTCAAAGACTAGATACATTTCTTTAAGAACACGTGACTAAGCAGGTTTACTATATTATTATTATTTCCTTAAAAACCCTTTGAAGCAGCTCAAAATCCAGGAGGTGCAGCGAGTAAAAAGCCAAAGAACTTTCTGACCTCCTTGAAATCCTGAAAGCAGGTGTGGTGAAACCTTCTGGTCCTGAAGGTCAGTTCCTTATCAAATCCTAGCCTCACAAGCCTAATTTCCAACCTAAGATGAACTGATAATGCCTGGTTCCAATGGATTTTTCAAATGCTTAACTCAGTCTTTTGTTTTCTTTATCTTTTTAGGTAAGTTCATGAAGATACCAACAAAAGTTAAGTTCGGTGTTGTTCACAATACCGAGAGATGCTAGTGAAGTTGTAGATGGATGTTAATGAATGTTAAGATATGTTGGTATCTTCATGAACTTACCTAAACAGATAAAGAAAACAAAAGGCTGAGTTAAGCATTTGAAAAATCCATTGAAACCAGACATTATAAGTTCATCTTAGGTTGGGTAGTTCGCAAGTCTCTGTGGCTTTGCATAAGGTTTTGTATATTTCTCTCAGAAGATTGATAAATAATGTATAATTATTTTGGTAATTATTGTGTGTATATTAGTCGCCAACGTGTTGCATGAGTCGTACTACTTCTATCAGCCACACAGGTTGCATTTTTCTAGCGTCACAAGCCAAATTTGGCAGGTGGGAGGGACTCCGTGCCTGTCAACCACCTGACCTCGCATGTTATCAGGTGACCGGGTGCTTTGACGTTCCAAAGTCAGGACTTCAAAGACCCATGCAAGGCTTGCTGCAGGCATGGCTCGCACAGCCAATCTAACAGGCTTTGGCTCTGCCACCCACCAACTGATGGGCAAGCGGAGCTGAAGCTTCTCCTTGCCATTGCACCACCAGGAGTGCACTTTAAGGTTGCCAATTGTGCACTGGAAGCTGCATCTCTACCTGTGCCACACCTGATGTCATATATGACAAAAGCTGTAGGGCAGGTAGGTGTGGTTTGGGGGGGGGGAACGGCCTCATGGGCCAAAACTGAGCCCTCGTTTGACCTACAGGCCGGAGGTTCCACACTCCTGACTTAATGAAACAGAAGCTTTGACTATACAGCAACAATATATTCAAAGAACTTGGCTGCTCAAATGCTGAGCAGCATTTGCAAGTCCAACATTCTCTTTGCTGTGTCCAGATTCTTCTCTGTGAGATCTGTATAATTCATTCTCTGCATGTACTCAGACAGAGAAAGGTAGTTTAAAATTATCAAGGCGTCCAGGACCATGGCGGTTGTTTACCTCTCATGTGCTGAAGGAACAGCTGCTGTGTTCTAAATTTTAAAAATAAATCCAAAAGGAGAGGCCCAATCTCTATACAGAGATGTTCCCAGACAACGATACTACCAGAAATGTCAGACTATTCCATGGTATATTTCTATGACAGTTAATCTGGCCTGTCTTGAAATCATAGCTCATTGGGAAAGGGTACAGAATCCGTATCCTAACGCATCATATTCCAAAGCAATGGGCAAAAAACAGCCCGTTGTGGATTTAGCAGTGTGAAAGCCCCCTCAAAGCATGCTGGATTTGAACACCATATTCAGGGTAACAGAATAACTTCTATTCATAACTTGTGCAGAGCTTGTTTGTTTATTATAAAACACGAGACAGGGTAGATGATAGCCAACAGCTTTACTTCCTTCTGTATCTATGTTTCCAAGGGAAACTGCTGCAAGCTAATGATCAATGTAAAGTGCTCCCTTATAATTTGAACACCAAGACATTTTGTGGTGAACGCCACACATTTTCTATATGGAGAAAAGCACAACAGCCCCATTTTGGCTATATACAGTACATTCTATGTAGAGGCAGCTGTCCAATGTCCTGTAAATCATCTGGGAACCCAATTAAAATATAGATTTAGGTACATAATGGGTTGGTTTCACTGTAATACTAAACCACCATTAAGTATTATGACAGTGAGCATAGGCTCCTCTGAGGTTTGTGTGCTCCCATCTTTTCTGGTACAGGTTGGGAAACATTCACTCCTGTTTTAAGTACACTACAGCTTGCTGTGTCTTCTGAACCCAGGCAAACCATGGTTACTCTTAACCTATGATTGGTGGAAACAAGCCATCTTCAAACCAGACTTTATGAAGCCAACTTGTTTCCACTAAACATAGTTAAAAGATGAGACGTAGTTCAGAGAACACGCTAACCTGTGGTAAAAACAGAAGCTGAAGCTCTCAATCATTACTTCTCATTACCACACCAAAGGAAGGCCAGGCTCATTCTTGTAACACGAAACCATGGTTACATCTCAACACAACCAACGTTTCTCTGTATGGATATCGAGTGATCTAGAATCCAAACACACACTTATCCTTCAGGGATGCATATTTTTAACTTTAAATCTTGACAGCTTAGACCAGGGGTCAGCAAGGTTTATCTTGCCTGGGCCAGATCGGTCCCGCGGAGATCCCTACATGGGCTGGATCGCGCATGCGCCCGCAATTTTCAGTGTCTGCGCAGACACGATTTCTGACATCTGCGCATGTGCAGACGCAATTTCCAGTGTCTGCGCAGACACGATTTCTGGCATCTGCGCATGTGCAGATGCAATTTCCGGTGCTGCAGAAGCGAGTCCCCGTGCCGCGCTGGTTTAGCGCAGCATGTGAGCGGGCAACTCAGTTCGGAGGCGGCTTGTGGGCTGGTCAAACGACCTCCGCTTTCGGCCCATGGGCCTTAGGTTGCTGACCCCTGACTTAGACAATTCAGGCTCTGTTAGTGTCTTACAATAATCTAAAACGATCAGAAATTAAAATCTAACTTAAAACATAGCTTCTGCAACCCACTAAACCAGGGATCTCAAAGCCCTTTCTGATACAAAAGTTCTCATTAATCTTCTAAAGACTAGGGGAGAGTAACCAACCAGTCGGCTAACAGAAATCCTGTAACTATGACACCATTTAAGAGTAGGACTCTAAATCTTATGGCTGAATGGAGATTTCCTCCCACCCCAGGGATGTACTTAAGCAAAGCATTTTAATTTGTCCTACATATGTGAATGTCTGCCATCCACTGTATAGGCAAAGACAAAGTTCTGCACTTCATGATGCTGTTGTGGGAGTAAAGTCAGTTCTCAGCCACTCAGGCATGGGACCAACTCCTATCGATGGGATCCTGCCATGTGTGAGTTTGCCCACAACGCACTCAGATAGTGCACAGAAACACAAGGACTGTTGACAATATACAAGCCTCCATATAAGCTCCACTTGCAGTAATGATAGGTCTTTTGCATGTGCTATAAAATTATTAATTCAGTTAGGAATGCCTTGTTTCATTTGTGTGGGAGGGTCTGTCTAACTGATTTCAATAGGGCTGCAATTAATTTTGCCTCATTTGTGTAGCTTGCACTGCCAAAGATTATTTTTTGCATCTGAATACTTGTGTTTGCCGCTAAGGATTCTGCAAATATTTGCTTTCAAGCGTTCTCTAGGGAGAAATTTACTGTGGCATACAGTGACACAATAATAGTTTTGGGCAAGGGATCTGCATGGGTGAGTCTATTCTGTACTCATAACAGCTCACAGATGCTCCTTTACTAAATGCAGGAAATGGGCTAAATTATTCACAGGGCCCTGGCAAGGAGCTCCTTAAATAATGCTATTAACATCTAGCTTTGGAAGATGTATACTGAAAGTACAAAGACTGTCACATTTTGGTGGATTGTGATCACAGAATCATGACTCAGGCTACCATATAGGACAAAGTCATATCAAGGCTAGCCTTCTGTAAGAAGCTGCCTCAAGCTGATTATATTGTACGATTTCTGGAAACAGAGTGACTCCCATTGCGGGACACATGAAGGGATGTGTTGTGTGAATGACCTCTACATCCCATACACTTCCTGACAATATTACGGCAAGCAGTTCCCGAAATACCTTTGTAGTAGGTCTCATCATGACTTAGCACAAGCTATTCAACATCAAGTGAAGGCAATCACTTGCAAAAAAGGAAAGGAAGAAAGGGACTATAACTCCCATCATCCCTAGCTAGCAGGATCTGTGGTCAGGGATGATGGGAATTGTAGTCCAAAAGCAGCTGGAGACCAACGTATGGGAAACCCTGCTAATATAAAGAAATATATTTGCAGCATTACACCTCGCCTGCTTAAACCACACAATCCCAGTACAACTTCTCACGATGCATAGTCACATGTTCAAAATGGAGTTATTATCTCGCTGCCAATTTTGGATTACAGTCATAAAAGGTAAAGGGACCCCTGACCATTAGGTCCAGTTGTGGCCGACTCTGGGGTTGCGTCGCTCATCTCACTTTATTGGCCGAGGGAGCCGGCGTACAGCTTCCGGGTCATGTGGCCAGCATGACTAAGCCGCTTCTGGCAAACCAGAGCAGCGCATGGAAACGCTGTTTACCTTCCTGCCAGAGCGGTACCTATTTATCTACTTGCATTTTGACATGCTTTCAAACTGCTAGGTTGGCAGGAGCAGGGACCGAGCAACGGGAGCTCACCCCGTTGCGGGGATTCGAACCACCGACCTTCTGATCGGCAAGTCCTAGGCTCTGTGGTTTAACCTCAGGTTAAATATGCTTCAGGTTGAGCGTTTTCAGGTTACGCTCTGTGGCGACCCGGAAGTAACGAAACGCGTTACTTCCAGGTTTTGCTGCTCGCGCATGCGCATACGCTCAAAATGACATCACGCGCATGCGCAGAAGTGGCAAATCGCGACCCATGCAGACGCGGGTTGCGTTCGCTTCAGGATGCGAATGGGGCTCTGGAACGGATCCCGTTCGCATCCAGAGGTACCACTGTATTGGGCCTGCATGGCTATCTATACTTTTCACACGAAGCTGGTTACCTGTCTTTTTCCCCTGAATGAAAATATGCTCCAAACTAACACCGACAAGCCATTTTATAGAAAATAAATATTTTTTAGAATGGAAGAGTAAGGAGGTGAGCCCATTCCTAATGCGATTCTGCCTGAGCTGCTGTTCCAAGTTCACCTCCTGACTGGAAAGAGGTAAACTGAGAGCAGTGGGTTGGCATGGGCTGGTATGCCTCTGTGGATGGGTGACCCAACGGGCTGGTGCAGGAGAGACAGACTAAAGAATTGGTTTCTCTTCCTCTCTGCAGTCAGCATGGAAACCAAGGAGACTTGCAGATCCCCCTCACTCATCTTCATGGAAATCTGATTCACTGGCTATGGCCATGAGGCAGGTTGTTAAGCAGAATTCTTTTAATTCTCTATATGAAACAGGCTCTGGAGGATTGAGCTGATGAGACCAATAATGGGTCCAACAGTCAAGAAGGCGGTTTCTACACATGCTGTAGGGGCAGATAGGGCTCATCAACTGGGAACGTTGCCCATCTAGGACATCGGTAGGCAAACTAAGGCCCGGGGGATGGATCCGGCCCAATCGCCTTCTCAATCTGGCCCGCAGACGGTCCGGGAATCAGCTTGTTTTTACATGAGTAGAATGTGTGCTTTTATTTAAATGCATCTCTGGGTTATTTGTGGGGCATAGGAATTCGTTCATTTCCCCCCCTTCAAAATATAGCCCGGTCCCCCACTAGGTCTGAGGGACAGTGGACTGGCCCCCTGCTGAAAAAGTTGCTGACCCCTGATCTAGGAGAAGGGAATCTCTAATCCTAAACATCCGCTGCCCTGTTTTGAACATGTAGGTGTGAACCATGTTTATAGCATTGCTAATGCACCTTGTTCATTCAAATCAATAAGATCAAGCAAGAAAATATATGGCAAGCTAAGTGCCTTAGCAACGCTGGAATGCTTGTGATATCATCAATTGCTTCTGGCCATGAGGCTGCTTATTTTGCATACATGTAAGCTTTAATTGTCACAGACTGAAAACTCTGCATTTTAATTTCCTCCTGACCTCACTTTTTACACATACACATACACACACACACCCCTCCATATTCCTGCTGAGGATAATATTTAGCACACTTGATGTAGCAATTCTAGATCTCAAAAACTTATAAATAATAATAATATTTTTATTATTATTTATACCACACCCATCTGGCTGTGTTTCCCCAGCCATACTACGTGGCTCAAAACACATCAAAAATTGTAAAACATTAGACATTTAAAAATTACCCAAAACAGGGTTGCCTTTAGATGTCATAATAAATATTATGCAGTAATAAAATGTGGCAAAATAAGACACTGTTGTTTTTTTCTGCAACAGACTGACATGGCTGGTCCTCTGGAAACAGCTAAACAAGGAGGCCAGAATAAGTGATAACATCTTTTGAAAACTACAGCAGCAGCAGCAAAATCAGTCCTCAGAAACTGTTACGTAGTTTGGCCCTCGACACACAACTCCTCTCGGCTGAGATCATGCTACCTGAAAGTGCTTGTTTTCCGATAAATGCAGCTTCCTAATAAGCAGGCATTCATCGTTTGGATTTGAGCGTATTCTGCGGCATTAGGTAATACTGCAAGTCGGGCTCTTTGACCTTTCCAACAACAGACCTCAGCGTGAAAAACAAAGAGAGAAAGCACAGCGGGTTCAGCTAATGGAGAGAGCTATTGTGCACGAATAACAGGCTCCACATAGGACAAAAGAATGTAATGATGCACATCGTTTCCAATTCATCCAAAGCTTTGCATGTGCAAACTCGGCTGAAATGAGAGAGCTGCACAAGAGTGCACACCTGTTAGACCGTGCCCATATTGTACCATAATGTTATGCAACTGTGCCCAGAAAGAAATCTCCTAGCGCTCTTCTAAGCTGAACAAAAATACAACACAACATGTGAATTCCTTGATTTCTTTAATTGAGTGAAAAGCAGCCATTGCATCGTTCCTGTGAATCAGCTTAAAAGAACAACCATGTCCCCGGAACCTCTTCTTTCTGGAAAAGAAATGATAAATCGGTTAAAATAGTTTAAATGAAACTCGTTATATTTTGTTTGCCAGCAAGTAAACGTATCAGCTTTTCTCACTTGGGCCAGGTGATTTTTAAAAATGCAAATCCACAAACAGTTACAAAAACAATGACTGCCACTGAATGTATCATCAAATGAAATGCACCATGAACTGGTGAATCGAGGACTCTGGCGCCATGTTTGGCTAAGCCACTCATAGGCAAGAGTCGTGGCTTCTGCAAGCTGTGCTTTCTGAGAAGACGGCAGGGGCTAAAGCAGGTGATTGGTTCCTGAGAGTCGTCTGGGTGAGCACTGTGGCCTTCCATTGTCCGATATCCCTCCTAGGTAAAGGTAAAGGTACCCCTGACCATTAGGTCCAGTCACGGATGACTCTGGGGTTGTGCGCTCATCTCGCTCTATAGACCGAGGGAGCCGGTGTTTGTCCGCAGACAGCTTCCGGGTCATGTGGCCAGCATGACTAAGCCGCTTCTGGTGAACCAGAGCAGCGCGCGGAAAGGCCGTTTACCTTCCCACCGGAGCGGTACCTACTTATCTACTTGCACTTGATGTGCTTTCGAACTGCTAGGTGGGCAGGATCTGGGACCGAGCAACGGGAGCTCACCCCATCACGGGGATTCGAACTGCCGACCTTCCGATCGGCAAGCCCTAGGCTCTGTGGTTTAGACCACAGCGCCACCCACGTCCCGATATCCCTTCTAGCTTTGCCTAATCCAGAAGTGAAGAAAATCTGCTCCTCCAGTTGTTGCTAGACTACAACTCCTGCCCCCCATCACTGACCATTGGTGGGAGTTGGAGTCCAAAAGCAGCTGTGCGGCCACGGCTTTCTCATCCTTGGCCTACCCCCTCAATACTCTTGTGGAATCTGCCAGGAGGCTCGTATCCTGTGTTTCCATGCCAGTCATGGAGGGAACCCTCTCCCCCAGAAGCCAGCACAGAAACGTATTCTACTTAGAAAGCTAATTGAAAAAGTGTCTTCTACTGAGAGGGTTGGTGGAGAAGGGAGAGCTAAGGGGTGGGCTTTCTTTCCTCTGTCGCCAGCAAGGAAACCACTAGCCTGCTTCCTCATAGGCATGGATTTCCTTGTTGTCTATGAACACCAGGCGAACTGTTAAAACTCAAGGCTGCCACAGATCCAGCTCAATTTTCCAACATTTGGGATGCATCTCATGGCTACTGATTCGGACCTGAACTGTGATCACCTCTGGTTGAAACCTCTGAGCTGCTATCCTACGGTACTGATGCATCTCTGCTGACCAGCTTCTCCAAGACATTTCTCTGGGCTCAATCACCACTGAGGTCTGATCCCAATGCTGCCTAGGACTGAATACCAATGGTCTCCAAGATAGGCCAATGCTGATTCAAATAATCAGGTGACTTGGTTTCTCGTGTCAGAAGTGCTTACATTATACACCTTTTGGTGCCAGGCAAAAAAGTTCCTTTGGCTAGCTGACACCATAGCTGTCAACGTTTCCCTTTTTTTAAGGGAAATTCGCTTATTCCGAATAGGATTCCTTGCAAGAAAAGGTAAAAGTTGACAGCTATGACTGACACCCAATGTCCTTTTAAATGTGTTCTAGGAGGGGTGATTATTGGTTGGTTTTTGTTGCATATTTTGTGTTTCTTATATTGTAATTTTATGTTGTGAACTGCCCCGAGATCTACGGACGAATACAAATTCAATTAATTAATTAACTTAAATTAAAATAACGTAAAATAACAATATGATAGGTGAAAAAACATAAAGGGGGTCACAATTGTTTTATTTACTACAATTGTGTGCCAC
>JAXCMG010000071.1:1089670-1153521 GCA_034642415.1 Podarcis siculus | reverse complement strand
ATACATACATACATACATACATATATATACAAAATACATCATAAAAACAGTTTGGGATGAAATCTCAACTAGGAAGTGGTGGTGATATTCATTCTAAGTAATCCCCCCATTTAATAAAAATATAATTATAGTACCTCTTGTTAAGAGAAGCATCCTCAGTGGCAAAGACAGCTTTCTCGAGAAAACATTCTCCCACAACATGCACAGTTAAAAACAGACCTCTCCCTATGCCATGATTCAGAACACAGCTCACGGGCGAGAGTTCCTCTGAAATAAATGACCGGGTTTACGAGTTCAGACTTTTTCAGTTTAGTTGGGGGCAAATGAAACTCATTCAAATATTAAAAGAGCCTACCCTGTTGTTACTGTTTCAACATAATTGTCTTTGGAGGGCCTTGAGGTGGAGCAGTTGCCAAAACCCTGAAGTCAACGCGAGACCCTACGGTGGGGTCTGAGGAAGGGGGACCAAGGGGCTATATCCTCTTTGCTACACCTTCAGTCTTAACTAGGCTTCCAAGTGCCCTCTGTTGAAAGAACAGATTACGCACATCTTTATCCCTCCCCGTACCTGATTTGAAATTATTGTGTTGGTGTATATGAAATCGTTTTCAATGCTTTATTGCTAAATCGCTTCCACGTGTTTTACAAGGCAGCAATTCATAAATGGAACGAAATAAGTCAATCTCCTAGACACATTGAGAATTTGGCTTGTAGGCTGGCCACATTCTGTCCCCTCCACCAGCCAGCCCTCTGCTGATGAAAAGGACCAAAACGTCTAAAGCCAACTTGGTCCTTCAAAATTCTGGAAGTGTTCAGGTTCCTAAACAGGTGTGCAGCAATATCTGTGTGGTTCTCTACAACCTGGCTTACATAAAGAGCATAAAACTGTATACGTGCTACTTCTGCAAAGTGGTTGTCCCGGCTTTGTATATAAACCAATGTGGCTTTCTTGTCCAAATAGCTGACCTTACGGAACACGTCAAACATAAAAGTCTGAAAACTCTTTTGATCTCGTTTTCTCAATGTCACAGCGGCATTAAAGAAAAAAGAGAGAGACGAAGGAACACAGGAATTAAAAAACTCCATGGTACATTCAAATTATCTGAGATTCTTCCTGACCTTTTCTTTATGGGGAGACTAGATAGGGCTTGCTTCCTGCTCTTTAACGAAAATCAGCAGTTGTAGAGATCCAAAGTCTAATTTTAGCACACATCAAAGCTACAGCTATCATTTGGGGATGGCGGAGCCCCAACTCTTAACTTGTTTGATTACATCACAGTCCTTTCACAGATCTGGAAATCATTATTTCATTGCACCACAAATCAAAATCTTCATCTTACTTAGCCAATTTTCTTTTGAATAGGTTTGATGGAGAAGGTTGCATGACATCTTAACACGTTTTTTTGACGTTCACTAAGGTCCAGTTCCGAGGGCCTTCTGGCAGTTCCCTTACTGCAAGAAGTGGAGTTACAGGGAACCAGGCAGAGGGCCTTCTCGGTGGTGGCACCCACCCTGTGGAACGCCCTCCCATCAGATGTCAAGGAAATAAACAACTATCTGTCTTTTAGATGACATCTGAAGGCAGTCCTGTTTAGGGAAGCTTTAAATGTTTGATGTTTGGTTTTCGAACGCCTTGTGAGTCAAATGTTTTGGCTCCCGAATGCCGCAAGCCCAGAAGTGAGTGTTCCAGTTTGCGAACTTTTTGGGAAGCTGAATGTCTGACACGGCTTCCAATTGAGCGCAGGAAGCTCCTGCAGCCAATCGGAAGCTGTGCCTTGGTTTTCGAACGTTTTCGGAAGTCGAACAGACTTCTGGAACGGATTCCATTTGAGAGCCAAGGTATGACTGTATTCTGTTGGGAGCCGTCCAGAGTGGCTGGGGAGGCCCGGTCAGATGGGCAGGGTATAAGTAGTAAATAAGAATAATAATAATAATTTTGTTGTTGTTGTTGTTGGGGCTGCCTTGGATGTGTGTAAGCAGTAACACACTGGGTTGTATTCTGACCTAAGTCCACTGAATTCAATGCATCTATTCTGCGTGTGATTAAGTCAGACACTAACCCAATGTCTATCTGCAGATCTCTGGGATTCAAGAGCAGTAGTGTGGCAACCAGAAAGATAACCAATATAGAGCCACACTGAAATTGTTTTGGAAAGATCTTGAGCTTCCTCATCAATTCTCTTCTAAAAGATCAGTCCACTGAAGGTGCCGTTCTATGTCAAACACTTACTTGGGAGTAGGCCAGCTCCACTGAGACGGTCGTGAATGATTGCTGAGTAAATATGCATACGAACAGTCTGAACAAGAGTGAATAGGAATATCTGAGGTTCAGATATACTACCAGTATTGAGGAAATCCTTAATACTATATTTTAATTCTGGGGTAGCTAACCCCCAGCTTGGGGGTTTAGTCTATAATTTTGAAACACAGTTCAGATGAGGAGGGGCAGGCTGTTTTCCTGTGTTTGTGTATGTGTGTGTATGTGTGAGACTATGGGATGTCCACTGCCAACATGTGACCCTCCCAGCCAAGGGTTGGTCAAGGTGCCCCATTCAAACAGATGTACTAAACTTAACACATTGAAAAGTACAAGTTAAGCAGGAGAGATTACATATTGGGGATTAAACAAAAGACCGAAAATGACTCATCAGTCATATAACTTACTGTCTCCTCCATCACTTCTTTAGCAGGAGAGTGGTAGAGGGCTGCAGTGGGGAACTGCTAAGAGACAGAAAAATACAGTATTCATGAGCTTACTTGGGTGTAATCAAGCCATTTTGAGCGAATGTCATGAGAAAGCCAAAGCCAAAGAGTGGGCTATGCATTAATCTGTACACTGCCACCTGGCTTTTCTGCTGTCTTAAAAACAAAAAAAACCCAACTGGAATATTTGAGGAAGAGAATAGGATCTATAGAAGAAGAAGAAAAGTGCAATCTTTGCTGGAAGTCAGATACTGTTATCACTTTTGAAATATACAACTCAATATTATATAAGCTGCCCTTTGAAAAGGATCTGTCCTTAAGCTTCTTAAAGGGCATCTGAGAGATGCTGTAATTCCAGATGAGTAACCAGTGGTGGAGGTTAACAACCCCTCCTCCTTTCATTCAGATGCCAGGGCTGCTGCGAAATGAAACCGTCCCATGATCCGATGATGAATCATTCCTTTTGCAAGCCCCGTGAACCCAGACACAATCGCGCAGCTTCCGCATCCAGAAACCACAGTCACAGCAGTCCACAGAAAGACACAACAGACTGAAAGAACTGGAGCAAGAACCCCATAAGCCCGGCATGGTCAAACTTGGCCCTCCAGCTGTTTTGGGACTACAGTTCCCATCATCCCTGACCACTGGTCCTGTTAGCTAGAGATGATGGGAGTTGTAGTCCCAAAACAGCTGGAGGGCCAAGTTTGGCCATGCCTGCCATAAGCAATCAAAGAACTCATTCCAATCCCTAACTGGCAATATATTCCATGATGCACTAAGTCTTCATACTAGGCCAAGGGAATACTTAGATTACAATCCCATGCATCCTTACCTGAGAGGAAATCCCACTGAACTTAGTCGAAGTAGACATGCGCGGGATTGCACCATTAAACTGTTCCTAGCTATTTTCTTGCTGCTCTTGCCACGGGAGGAAAGCAAGACAGCAAACGTGTATCAGGTGATGAGAAGATCTGGAAGCAAGTCAAATCTCAACACTATTTGGAAACGTAAGGGACCCTGACTATTAGGTCCAGTCGTGACCGACTCTGGGGTTTCGGCGCTCATCTCACTTTATAGGCAGAGGGAGCCGGTGTACAGCTTCTGGGTCATGTGGCAGCATGACTAAGCCGCTTCTGGCGAACCAGAGCAGCACATGGAAATGCCATTTACCTTCCTGCTGGAGTGGTACCTATTTATCTACCTGCACGTTGATGTGCTTTCAAACTGCTAGGTTGGCAGGAGCTGGGACCGAGCAACGGGAGCTCACTCTGTCGCAGGGATTCGAACCGCCGACCTTCTGATCGGGAAGTCCTAGGCTCTGTGGTTTAACCCACAGCGCCACCCTCGTCCCATTATTTGGAAATGAGAGATCCTCTAATCCTGGATATTGAAACTCTTGGCTTGAAAGTCCTGTTTTTCAATCTATCAATGTTTGAGGGAATCCTTTCCACCTTGACTGGTCTGCTTTAAGCCCTCCACCCCCGTGCATTGTATACAATTCTGGGGCAAGTTTTAGGAAGCTTTATAGCGGTAGTCTTCGTCCTTTTCAAACCCAAGAACCAAGCACCCATCTGGGGAGCCACTTCTTAATTTATCATCGTATTCTATCATGTTAATAGTGCTGCAGTTGTGACCCACCTCAGACCAACCTGTGACCCAACAGAGGCTTCCAACCCACCAAGTTGGAAGACCGATGCTCTACAGTGCGTGGAAAGTATAGGGCAGGCAACTGGGCCTCACTGTTGCACTGTGCAACTTGAAAGTGTGTCCTAAAACACAGATGTCACCAGAGGTGTAATGGTCTTGGGTTGCAGGGGGTCCAAGATCCATTACTATTTCTGCAGCCTGGTCCCAGCAGGGTTCTTGCCTCCAGTATCCTAAAAAGTACCAGGCACTCAGGATTGGCTCTTAGGCTTACTCTGGAGAAAGCACACTTTTTCTGTATGCTCCAGAGCTAACCATTTAGGAACACTGAAAACACAAGCACACACAGGTCCAGTTTACCAAACACAATGCGTTCCATGGAAACCTTTCATTAGGCAAGTGTTCATTTAACGAGTCCACAATTTCCATTATTTCCTATGGAAATATTTCTAATGTGGGATTTGTTTGCTTTCCTTCTGCCCCCTCCATGTTTTCTTCCTGAAATGGCTGCAGCCAACCAGAAAAAGTAGAAAACTGATTTGTCCACTGTCTCTCCATGGGTTCTGCCCAAAAATGGCTGTCACCAACCAGCAAAGCACAACGAACAAGGAAGTAAGGAAACTGGTTGTTTGGATAAGTGAATCTGCGGAGTGTATAGCAAGGTTTGACCATAATTATTTTCGTGTGGGCACGTGAATTTTTGGATAGTGAGTGTGCAGATAGCAGGACCTGCGTGAAATTAGGTTTCAAGAGAATGGTGTACAATTTTTTTGTAATGTACAACAGTACTTAAAGCAAAATACAACTGAAGTCATTCCAAAAGAAGATATTGGAGCACCCAAATCATTTACTCATGTACGCGCACAGAATAGAGCTAACTGAAAGGCGACACACATGGAGATATACATTGATCATTGCAATGATTACCTAATTACAATGTATAATTGTAAGTTTATAGTATAATCTTAGAAGGAGTGTGTGGCTGTGACTATCATGAAGGTACACCTGAATTTCTCGCTTTACTACTACCCATCACAAATCTCCAGGGCCAGAATGGTAGTCAAGGAAACTTGCCCGCCATTAGTGAAACATGCCTAATAAAGTATCAAGGAACCACAGTTTTCCTTACAACACTATCCAAGGTTAGGGAATATGGAGGTCTGTGTGGTGCAAACGAACCAGCGGACCCGATCTGGTGCTTCTGCCAGTGTGTTTGCAGAGCACAGATCTCCTCACTTGTCTCACAAGTCTGTCCTACCTGCTATGAAACCAGCACAGTGGCTTCACCTCACCTGGGGAGCTGCTTCAGCTGAGATATAGCCTTCAGATAGCCACATGCTTTTGGTTATCACATGGAAGCTTTTTGTGGAATGTGCTAATAAAAAGGGGAAATCTTATCCAAATCACCTAACGGGCTGCCAACTCTCTTTAGCTCTTCAAATCTATCTGTAATAAATAGCCTGCGTTGTCTTCAACTAAGTTCCACTAAGTATGACTAGCATTGGATAGCACCCACAGGGATTTATGTGAAGGGCAAACCCAGTGAATTTAGAAAATTAGAAAATGTGGGCAATCACAAAGTGAGCTAATTATGAGGTCTTCCTTGCAGTGAATTGTATAACTATTATTATTATTATTAATTATTATACATTATAATTATTATACGTTATATGTAGGGCTGCCTCTGAAGACAGTTCGGAAACTTCAGCAAATGCAGAATTCAGTTTCCAGGTTGCTCACCGGAGCAAGATGGTTTGAGCATATTACACTAATCCTGGTCCGACTGCACTGGCTACCAATTAGTTTCCAGGCCAATTCAAAGTGCTGGTTCTGACCTATAAAGCCTTAAATGGCTCAGGACTGCAAGAGCTCAAGGACCAAATCTACCCATATGAACCTTGTCTTCTGAGGCCCTCCTTCATATGCCTCCTCCCTGAGAGGTCTGGAGGGTGGCAACATGAGAATGGGGCCTTCTCTGCAGTGGCTCCCTGTCTATGGAATGCTCTCCCCAGGCAAGTTCGCCTGGCTTCTTCATTATACACCTTTAGACGCCAGGCAAAAACGTTCCTTTTTAACCAGGCCTTTGGTTGACATGATTGACATGCTATACCAGGCTTCCTCAACCTCAGCCCTCCAGATGTTTTGAGACTACAATTCCCATCATCCCTGACCACTGGTCCTGCTAGCTAGGGATCATGGGATTTGTAGACCAAAAACATCCGGAGGGCCGAGGTTGAGGAGGCCTGTGCTATACCCTTTTAAAATGTGGCTCTTTTTGGGGGGAGGTCTTATTTGGTCTCTGTTTTTATTTTTATTTTATATACTGTGATCTTTTCTGTGAACCACCCTGAGACCTCCGGGTATAGGGCGGCATATAAATTGAATATTATTATTATTATTATTATTATTATTATTATTATTATTATTATTATTCCACCACCCTCCATCCGAAAATCACACGGCAGTTCACAAATAGTGGTCATATTCCTCAATAGTACCATAGATATAAAGGTAAAGGTAAAGGGACCCCTGACCATTAGGTCCAGTCATGGCCGACTCTGGGGTTGCGGCGCTCCTCTCTCTTTATTGGCTGAGGGAGCCGGCGTACAGCTTCCGGGTCATGTGGCCAGCATGACTAAGCCGCTTCTGGTGAACCAGAGCAGCGCACGGAAACGCCATTTACCTTCCTGCCAGACTGGTACCTTTTTATCTACTTGCACTTTGATGTGCTTTCGAACTGCTAGATTGACAGGAGCAGGGACCGAGCAACGGGAGCTCACCCCGTCGCGGGGATTCGAACCGCCAACCTTCTGATCGGCAAGCCCTAGGCTCTGTGGTTTAACCCACAGCGCCACCATATAGAAGGGTGATTAAGAATGGCGATGCAATAAGGAGCTGGATAAAAATACAGAAGGTAGGACAGAAGATAGCCCTTGGATAATTAAGCAGTATTTTTTAAAAGCATGATGTTGCTCCTGAAATAAGCACACTTCCCTCTTAATGTCTCTACACCAGATCTAAAATGTAGCTACAGTTCAGAGCCAAGCCCAACAATGTGCCGGTATTAATTGTGCATTAAAACTGGACCATGCCCACTTAGGCAATTAATTGTTTTCAAACCTTTGCCCTCTCAAATTCAATTGCTTGTCCTGGCGCACAGGAAAACAAAATGTTCACTTCATCTTTACCTTTGGGAATGTTTGCGCCAGCTGCTCCTATTCTGAAGCTGCTCTGTGCCCAGAATGTTATTTATTTGCTTGTAACACTTTGTTCCCTGGAACTGAAAATGGTCAGTCAATTTGTTCCGGCGACCATGCCAGAGTCACACATTTTGATGGGCTACCTGAAGGATGCCACACTCAATATTCTCTGCGGGCGCTTCCTACACTCAACAAAGAAACAAAAAGCTAGAGGCAATAATTTTCTGCTTGGAGCTTCGAATTCCTCTACAGTGGTACCTCGGGTTAAGTACTTAATTCGTTCCGGACGTCCGTTCTTAACATGAAACTGTTCTTAACCTGAAGCACCACTTTAGCTAATGGGGCCTCCTGCTGCTGACGCGCCACCAGAGCATGATTTCTGTTCTCATCCTGAAGCAAAGTTCTTAACCTGAAGCACTATTTCTGGGTTAGCGGAGTCTGTAACCTGAAGTGTATGTAACCTGAAGCGTCTGTAACCCGAGATACCACTGTACTAATTTTGAGGGGCAAGCATTCCAGCTATTGAAAGTTGCTTCATAACCTAATACAGTGGTACTTCGGGTTACAGATGCTTCAGGTTACAGATGCTTCAGGTTACAGACTCTGCTAACCCAGAAATAGTACCTTGGGTTAAGAATTTACCTAAGGATGAGAACAGAAATTGTGCGCCAGCGTCACAGCAGCAGCAGGAGTCCCCATTAGCTAAAGTGGTACCTCAGGTTAAGAACAGTTTCAGGTTAAGAACAGACCTCCGGAACGAATTAAGTTCTTAACCAGAGGTACCACTGTACTGTAATCTACAGCTATTTTGCACTCTTTTTTAAAAGACTCTTTTTTAAATATTTCCAAGGAAAAACAATGAGTTGGGACATCTTAGTGTAGCTTTTGAAAAGTTTTGAAGAAACTTACCATATTTTTTGCTCTATAAGACTCACTTTTTCTCTCCTAAAAAGTAAGGGAAAATGTGTGTGCGTCTTATGGAGTGAATGCAGGCTGCGCAGCTATCCCAGAAGTCAGAACAGCAAGAGAGGGATTGTTGCTTTCGCTGCGCAGCGATCCCTCTTGTTGTTCTGGCTTCTGAGATTCAGAATATTTTTTTTCTTGTTTTCTTCCTCCAAAAACTAGGTGTGTCTTATGGTCTGGTGCGTCTTATAGAGCGAAAAATATGGTATATACTGGCGATAGTCACAGCCTACCCACAGAATTTTGTACCAGCTGGAGTCTTTCAGTATCACAATGGTCAAGTCTTAGGGTTATACTACACAGTACAGTCGTACCTCAGAAGTCGAACGGAATCAGTTCGACTTCCAAAACGTTCAAAAACCAAGGTGCGGCTTCCGAATGGCTGCAGGAAGCTCAGCAGCCAATCGGAAGGCACATCGGATGTTCAGGTTCCAAAGAACGTTCACAAATCGGAACACTCACTTCCAGGTTTGCAGCGTTTGGGAGCCAAAACGTTTGACTCGCAGGGCGTTTGGGATCCAAGGTACGACTGTATTTTACAGTTTGACACGTTTCTCAAAGCAGCTTCCACAGTGAGCCGTTCCTAATTCGTCTCTAGCCAAGGTGCAAACACCTTTGCCTAGGCCAGCAGTGGTGTCCAAACTTTTTTCAAAGAGGGCCAGATTTGATGAAGCAAAGGGCCGTGAAGTTGTTAACCTTTTTTTAGGATTGAAGTTGTTGAGGGTTTTTTTAGGATTTTACCTCAGGAAATAAACTGCCACAGGGGCTGGATTAAACCGACCGGCAGGCCAGATTAGGCCCCCGAAACAGACTTTGGACATGCCTGAGGTGGGGGTTAAAGACATCCCTGCCCCACCAACACCCCCTTAGTGTGTGTACAAGCAGAAACAAATCTGACCCGAATAAAGCTGTGCTGATGCGACCAGCCGGAAGGAAAGAGCTGTGAAATTCCCCATGAATAAAACAACTACATTGCGCTCGAAGGCGGTAATGTGAGCGCATCCTAAATAAAAACAGAACTCAGTCTGCTGCCAGAAAGCTGCATATCTTTTAGTTATTATGTTAAGTTGTGGGTGAACATATCAGACGACACAGCAATTCTTCCAAGCAGCTCTTTATTTGTAAGCTGGAACAGAACTGAACTGAGGAGCTCAGTCAGCCTGCTTATATAGAGCTCCACTAGAACGCAACAGTAACCATTTTCTGTAACTAGCCAATCACTGAACGTCACTTTCGATCCTTCATTTGCATACAAACTATCCAATCACTGAACGTCACTTTCGACCCTTCATTTGCATAACTACCTACAGTATCCCCCTGCTGGCCCAGGGTGAGAACTTCAGTACATAACATATTACGTTTTTCTTCAGTTCAGAAGCCTGCATGTTCTTACATCGACAGAAAATGGGTTAACGTAAGGCCCCACAACTTAACTCTTGCTACTTTGCCATCTTCGCCGCTGCCCCACAAAAACCAACCAAGGGATTAATGTGAGCACCTAAAACGTTTCACTACAAACCCAAACAATTTGTTGGATCAGTAATTTTCAGTGGGCTGTATGATTCACTTTCTAAAAGCTCTGGGGTGTTTGTGCTATGGTCATTCAAGCTGAAAACGTATTGCTTTTAAATGCCTCAATGCAGATTCACACAACATTAATAGCTATTCACAAAGAGACAATAATTTCCCTATCATATCCCATTGCTGTTCCCAGCCAACCCTATTCCCCGGTACTAAACGGTCACATGGAAACTCAGCTCTTCTAAATATAGACTTATATCCGCAAATACATTTGTATTTCATGTTCATATGATTTTTTTTTTAAATAAGAAGTTACTCTGATAGCAATTTAATACCGCATGTTCAAAATGCTACTACCTTGTTTGCAATGGATACAACAGCTTCAGAAAGTTAGAGGGATATAAGGACAATTTGCATTTTCTGTACATTATCTTGTAATCCCTACAACAGCCTTGGAAGGGAGACCAGGATGACTATTCCTACATTGGTGCCCTAGTGAGTGCACAGCAAAACAAGGTTCAAAGCGGTGTTGAGACGAAAATGAAACCCCACTTACACCACAAATCCGCTCCACTTCCCAGTGGAGAGGAGTTGCGGTGGACCACATGGCCACCCACTCCCCTTCGGGAGCGGGGGACGAAGTCCAGCATCTCCTGGAGGTTCCCAGCCATGTCATTCACCTGCCAGCCAATCCGCTGGCTGGGGGGCGTGGCGGGGCCCCATTTAAACTGAGGCGCGAGTCGGAGCACTTCCTCTTGGCTCACTTCCTCGATCTCCTGCCCTCCCTCCCTATTTTCAGATTTCGAATTTGGCCTTGCTATGGACCTCGGTTGTCACCGTTGAGGGGCCTGGTAGGAATTTTTCCACTTGGCAAATTGGCAAGGGCCATTTGGTTTTCGCCTAGCACGTAGCAATCGTCACAACTTTGTAAGGTTTGGCAGTTAGGCATTTGTTGGTCTTATGATGGGGGAGGCGAGGTGTGGCCATCACCTGCCCCTCCAAGCTTAAGGGTATTCCATTAAAGGAATCCGGGGTGTGGATCTTGTCTGGGCTAGGGCCTTGACACTGTCAGAGTTGTGCTCGACCGAGCGACTCTTCCGGAATTGCCTCTGATGTGATTAACGACCTGAGCCTCTGATAAGGCTCCAGGCACATTCCCCATTACTCAGAGAATCCAGCACAGGGAAGGACGAGAAGTTTGAGCTACATGGCTAAAGGGTTTTATTACTAAGCTACGCAGACAGAAAAGAAATACATCCTCTCTCTGTGAGAGCAGAGAGCAACCCAAAAACAAAGGAACAGGAAACCAGTAACATCATATCCATCTCCTGTCTTCCGTGAGACTTCCAACAGTCTGGAATCCCAGGAATGTAAACAGAGCCCTGTGACTCCAAGAGCACTGCACAGTGGCAACACACAGAAACTAAGATCCACGACCTTGTTGGGAACCCAGGGGGAGCTCAAGTTGGTTTGCATCGATGGGGCTCCCCCTATTGGTGGTTGACCCTTACAGGACTCCCTGCATGGCGGGCAGGAGTCAGATATAGTCGGGTCAATTCCAATGCCTAAGCCAATACCGCTCACATTCTGTAACCAATAAAGTTGTGGCCTAAATTTGCCTAATAACATTAACCTAATATCTGTGTCCTTGTGTCTTATTCATCAATGAGGGGGTGGTCTCGGGGTCTCAACACGCAATACATGTGTTAAATCTTCAAGGTTACCACAAGACTCTTGGTTGCTTTAGCTGCACAGTTATCCCTCTGGAAATTGCCACTTAAAAAGAGAGAAAAGAAAAGAGACCCTTTTATAATTTGCAGCCTATTGCATTTCTATATCCTCCAGCAAAAGGTGGGAAGGGGGAACCCGGAATCCTTCAGAATGCCTGAATGCCTACACAGATATGGAGGAAATCAATAAGGGCAGGGCCATAGCTTGGTGGTGGAGCATTTGTCTTGAACTCAGAAGGTCCTAGGTTCAATCCCTGACATTTCCAAGATGTGATTTAAATCAAATCTATTTAAATCACTGGTCAGTAAGATTTGATTTAAATCATGTTTTTACGGAAAGACATATTCTTCCTGGTGTAATCTTAATATTTACCAGATGAAGGTTTCGTTTTTGGAATAATAAATTTTCAGAGTAGTTTTTAAACTTATACCAAAAATTACCGATTTGGTTATACTATTAAAAATACATTGACAGATTAATATGAAATTATTGTGAGGTTCATTAAGTCAACTGTTTGTATTTGGACAACTTTTCTGCTGTGATTTATGGGAAAGAGAAAAGTAATCATTTCCTTAACAACAATTTAAACAATCTATTTAACCAAAACAATAACATTATAGCATACATATCCAAGTTTATGGTTTCTCAGATAATATTCCTGTCAGTATCTTAACTTTAGTTTCTTTACTGGCCTAGACCTTCTTAATAGCTTTTGACTGATTATCTCAACTGTTTGACTGACACTCCTCTTAACAAATTCTCTCATGCTTTCACACCAGACTAGCCCAACCCACAGACTTATCTTCTCTGTCTCTTCTAACTCCAGACTGTCTAACTCCTCCAAAAAACCCTCTGTGCTTAAACCTTATACACAGTGAACTCTGCCCCTTGGGTTCCCATTGGTTAGTCATTTTACAATTAGCTAACCCTTTCCTTATGAACCCGGTATGATGTCACACACCTAGGAGGGCAAACGACAAACCGAGGAACAGGAGGGATGGCAAGCAGTGCTCCGTGAAGAACAAAAAGCAAGGGCAGCTTATTTGCAAAGGCAGCGCAGCATCTCTGGGGACAATGGGAGTCACTCGCCCTGTTGCACACCCTCAGCAGCTGCAGCGAAAATACAACCATGTGCTTCAAGAATTGAGGAGGCAAGGTCTCTGGGAGCAGCTGGACATTGTGTGTCCTGTTGTTTTTTGAGGGGAAGAGATCCCGAAATAAGAATTCGAGCATGTTTGTAATTGTGGTTCTGGGGAGCAGAATTCTAGCTGCTATTTGTTCATTGTACACTCCCCACCACCCAAAAAAAAAACCCTCTGGGTGGTGGTTCCACTGAGGCCATGGACTCCAAGTGACACACTCTGGACTTTCAACTCCTTTTTCACGGAGGACTAAGTTGGATAGTACATCTTCCTCTCAAACTGTTCCAGTTTACCATTCCGCCTCCCACAGTGTTTCTGGCCACTCCTCCCCTACCCACCCCAGTCACATCCTGGTGCTAAGCAGACGCTTGCAGATATAATAAATAAGCAATAACTTATACAGTAATTGAGCATCTTCAAATAACGCCTCGTGCCAAAATACTACATTTTGTTGTAATCCTTGCAACAAGAACCTGGAAAAGTAGAGCGGTGCGATTACACAGGATCAAGACTGTTGCTGCACAACGCGCCAAAACTTTAGAAGAGATCTACCTACCCTTTGGGAGCGTGGAGAAAATGTGGTCTAAGTGTGTGGCGTGGGTCATCTAAGGCAGGGATGCCGAAACTCGAGGTCCTCCAGATGTTGATGGTCTCCAGCTCCCCAAAGGTGGGGGGATTCAAGTCTGGCAACATCTGGAGGGCCAGAGGTTCTCCACTCCTGGTCTAAGGGCACCTCCATGTCTAAGGGCATCCTGGTCTAAGGGCATGGCAGAGATGAGATCCAATCAGGCCTGTGTGTTTTTCTGATTCGGAGCTGAGCCTCCACAGTACATCAAGTCTAGCCCCACTACTAAGCCCTTGGCCTTTCTCATTCCACATTGCCAAGTTTCTCTTCTCTGGGAGGTTTCCACCACGTGGCACCCCTTGCCTGTCATGCAGGATTGCTTTTATCAGAATCTTAATAAATGCCTGTTTTCATAGAATCATAGAACTGTTTGCCTGGCGCCTTCATCACACACCTTTAGGCGTCAGGCAAAAACGTTCCTT
The DNA here is from genome assembly GCA_034642415.1 of Podarcis siculus. Taxonomy (NCBI): domain Eukaryota; kingdom Metazoa; phylum Chordata; class Lepidosauria; order Squamata; family Lacertidae; genus Podarcis; species Podarcis siculus. Next base: position 1,139,570 of record JAXCMG010000071.1, on the reverse strand, counting down.
TTTAACCAGGCCTTTGGTTGATGTGTTTGACATCCTGTACTCTTTTAAAATGTGGCTCTTTTCTGGGGGAGTATTATTGGGTTGATGTTTTTATTCTGATTATATATGTTGTGATCTTTTCTGTGAACCACCCTGAGACCTCCAGGTATAGGGCGGTATACAGTGGTACCTCGGGTTACAGACGCTTCAAGTTACGCAATTTCGGGTTGTGCACCGCGCCAAACCCGGAAGTACCGGAATGGGTTACAGTGGTAGCTCAGGTTACATATGCTTCAGGTTACAGACTCCGCTAACCCAGAAATAGTACCTCGGGTTAAGAACTTTGCTTCAGGATGAGAACAGAAATTGCGTGGCAGCAGCGGGAGGCCCCATTAGCTAAAGTGGTGCTTCAGGTTAAGAACAGTTTCAGGTTAAGAACGGACCTCCGGAATGAACTAAGTACTTAACCCGAGGTACCACTGTACTTCCGGTTTTCGGCGCTCGCTCATGAGCAGAAGCGCCAAATCGCGCACAGACTGCTGTGGGTTGTGAATGTGCCTCCCACACGGATCACATTCGCAAGCCGAGGTTCCACTGTATAAACTCAACAAATAAATAAATAAATATAACTGGAAGGGACAGTGAGGGTCATCTGGTTCAACCCTGTGCAATGCAAGAATCTTTCGCCCAACGTGGGGCTCAATTCCACAACTCTGAGATTAAGGGTCTCATGCCCTACCGACTGAACTATTTGCCAGGTGGATGACTCCCCAGGAGCAAAAGTAGGCTTTATTTCACACAGGTCAAAGACCCAGTTTGGCACTCCCATGCACATTTGCATACATCCACCCACAGGCTGGGAGCCTCAATGACACCCTTCTGGAGGCTTCATCGGGGCAATAACCCGTCTAGCGCTCCCGCAAGTTACAGCCCTGCGCCTCCCCTCATTCGTCTAACTACTTGAGAAGAGAAGGGAATTATGTGTGTGTGTGTCGCAACCACTGCTACCTCCCCACCTCTCCCCTCCTCGACAAAGCTTCTTCTACAGCTGCCAGACAGGCTGACTTTCAACAGGTGAAGCTGTCCCCTGTTTCTGAGGTGCAGCAATAGGAGTGAGGAAGGGCTTCACCGGCTGGACATTGCAACAAAACTGCCAGCACATTTGCAAAGCTTAGCAGGGCCCAGCTTGATTTCAAACTGGATGCCTTGAGATCCCTGTATTGCAGGCATGTCCAACAGGTAGATTGTGATCTGCCGGTAGATCACTGGACGTCTGCGGTAGATCACTGGCTCCCCCCAAAGAAGCTGAACAACTGTGGCTCCCCTAAAGAAAGCTCAACAGGTCAAGAGAGCCAGTGTGGTGTAGTGGTTAAGAGCGGTGGACTCATAATCTGGTGAACCGGGTTCGCTTCCCCGCTCCTCCACATGCAGCGGCTGGGTGACCTTGGGCCAGTCACACTTCTCTGAAGTCTCTCAGCCCCACTCACCTCACAGAGTGTTTGTTGCGGGGGAGGAAGGGAAAGGAGAATGTTAGCCGCTTTGAGACTCCTTCGGGTAGTGATAAAGTGGGATATCAAATCCAAACTCCTCTTCTTCAACATTTTACCTCCTCCCTGAAAAAAACTCAACAACTTTGACCCGAACCCCCCAAAAAGGGGTAGATCACTGCCAGTTTTTAACTCTGTGAGTAGATCGCAGTCTCTTGGGAGTTGGCCACCCCTGCTGTATTGCAAATCGGTTGGACTGGATTGAGCCTTAGGCTCCCCTCCCAATTCTCCCATTCCATGCTTTCCACGTTGCTGCCCTGAAGGCCCACCTTACCGGCAAAGTTCTTGGTGAAAACCAGCGTGACGAGGACGATGGGGATGAGGACGGTGCCGATGGTGACGACGCGGTCGAAGGGCAGCTCGAGTTTGAGCTGCAGCAGCAGCGCCGCCAGCGAGCCCGCCTTGTCGTCCTGCGCGCCGGGCAGGATCAGCTCCTTGAGTTTCTCGCCCGCCAGCAGCGCCGTGGCCATGTCCGGGTGGTTCTCGATGATGTGTTGCATAAGCGGCGCTCCTCACCCGGGCGCTCCTGCCTGCAGCAGGGGAAGCGTCGCCGCCTGGCCGGAGGTGATCCACGAAATCCAGGAGAAGATCCAGCGGATCCCGAGCCGAGGAAGGTGGTCCCGGCCTGCGGGGAGGAGGAGCGAGACCGGAGAGCGATGAGAAAAAGAGAAGGCGCACGTGGAGACCAAGGAAAGCGACGAGGCACCATCTCCCTTTTTGCGCAACAGCCGCGTCCCTAGCGAGACTGCGGCAACGGCGATCGGGGGGTGCCCTTGGCGCCCGCAGCCGCGGATCTCCGTGCCCGCCATCCCCCTCTCCCCAGGCCTCCCTTCCCTAGGCGGCGGCGGAGATTAAGAGCCATGCAATACCGCCGAGGACGAGGTGTCGGCGGGCAGCCCTGGAAAGGCGCGACCCGGATTGCGCCAAGCTGGGTGGTTGCAGCCAGCGCGCAAAAACCAGCGGGCAGGGAAAGCGCCGCGGGCGTAAAACAACAACAACCCCTGCGTGGGTAAGAAGAATAAAAACCACATGTTTATTGCGGCTCTGCTGCGCAATAAAAGCCCATCAGAAGCTGGTTATATATAATTTCTATCTAGAACATATTATACACACACACACAAACACACACAGCTGTATGTACCAAGAAGCTTGTTGCAGAACTAGAATTGTCCTTTTCCGGTTACCTTGATGGAAGTCCTTTTTTTTTAAATCCCCGCGCCTCTCCTGCTCCAAAGCCGAGAGAGGAGCGCAAGGGTGACTCGGCAAAATCAGAGATGGTAAAGGAAAAAAATTAATAAAATCCGGCTGCGGCAGGCTGGCAAGACTCCGGCCTTCACATAGTACTTCCTTTTGGTCCCCAAGTCTAGTGCAGGATCTCACCCACCCCTTCTCCGAAGAAGAGAGGGGCGATTTGCAAAGGGCAGTTGCACGAAAGGAAGCGTCCTCCGCGGTAGCCGCCGCAACGAGCTGTTGGAGAAGGCGCTTTGCAGCGGCGAAGGAAGCCCCCCAGCGGAATGCAATGGGTTGAACGCCGCCCAGAGGTCGTTTAAGGTCTCCGCTTAAACATCTGGAATTGGTGGAGCTGCCAGCAGCGGCAGGAGGGGGGGGCTTTGCTCCAGGAGAGAAGGGTGGCCGCGAGGAGGCATAGGCTGCAGGCATTATCGGCTCAGAAGCTGCCGAGTCACCCAGTGCAACACGTTGCGCCTCGAAGTGGCGACAGACAGCTTCTCCTGCCGCTGCCTGGGAATGGCTCGGCGGCATCTCCGGCTGCTTTTGAGGCTGGCAGCCTGGTTAGAAGACACGGAGGGAGCCCCTTTGGAGAAAAGGGGGGGGGGGCAGGAAAGCCGCCTCTGGGCCTCACTGCGGAGGCAACCAAAGGAACCCGGCGGCGAGCGCTGAAGCTGCGCAAATGCAAATGCAGAAGGGGATTTATTTCGCTTGCTAGTCGCCCCATCCTCTTCCCTCTCTCTCTCTCGACACCTAGCTCTTGTTCTGCAATGGCATTAGTGCAGCCAAGTCCAAAAAAATCCTGCGGAGTTCAGTGGGTGTTTGCACTCCCGTGACACGCGAGAGTGCATAGGGACTGCAGCCCTGGGTGGTTGTTATAATTTGTTGTTGTTGTTTAGTCGTTTAGTCGTGTCCGACTCTTCGTGACCCCCTGGACCAGAGCGTTCCTGCGACGGCGAAGATAGACCTGTTTTTGTTGGGAAGTGTTTCGTTACCCCCCAGGCAGAAGGATCTACAGTACTGTGCAAACCTGTCTAGTTGTACTGGGAGCCAAGTCTTAGTGGCCACAACGAGTCCTACTCCGATGTAAGCTCATGTAGGATTGCAGCTTTAGAAATGGAGGTGGTCTCTGACATGCAGGGCGACAGGCTAAAATACATACAGTGGTACCTCGGGTTACATAAGCTTCAGGTTACGGACTCCGCTAACCCAGGAATAGTGCTTCAGGTTAAGAACTTTGCTTCAGGATGAGAACAGAAATTGTGCTCCGGCAGCGCAGCGGCAGGCCCCATTAGCTAAAGTGGTGCTTCAGGTTAAGAACAGTTTCAGGTTAAGTACGGACCTCTGGAATGAATTAAGTACTTAATCCGAGGTACCACTGTACATGTGTAATGATCACAAGTCACAGAACCGTAACACTTGGCGTTTGTGTTTACAAAAACCATGCATTTCTACTCATTTTTGTAATTGTAGATTAAATCTCCCAATGGCCTTGAAGATGCATGCACAAAGCAGATTCAAGTGTTTAGGAAAGCAACCAGAGTTTGTTATTCAATTCCTCTTGAATCGAAGGATAATGTCTGCCCATTCACCTACTGCGCTTCAGCGGAACCTTTGAGGGGTTGTTTTTTTAAAAACATTCTGTGAAGTCTACAAAAATTTCAGTCTACCACACTCAGCACTAAATAAACAAACTGAATATGTTTATGCAAACAATTAGATTTGCATAATGGATTCTTGTTTCAGAAGGGTGGCGTTGTGGGTTAAACCACAGAGCCTAGGACTTGCCGATCAGAAGGTCGGTGGTTCGAATCCCTGCGACGGGGTGAGCTCCCCTTGCTCGGTCCCTGCTCCTGCCAACCTAGCAGTTCGAAAGCATGTCAAAGTGCAAGTAGATAAATAGGTAGCGCTCCGGCAGGAAGGTAAACAGTGTTTCCGTGCGCTGTTTTGGTTCACTTTAAGTACAGTATACAGCCTTTAATATTCTGTGTTGGGTTACTGCTCCTATCCTTATTGTATTCATATTCCGCGAGGAAGTTTATCTGTGCATCCTGATTTCAAGGAAATCAGGTTAGGCAAAGAGAGTGACTAATCTCATGGCTGAGCAGGATTTGAACAGTTATCCTGGGCCAAGCCCAACACAATGGTTTGGGCTCACATGGTAAGTCAAACGACAGCTAAGTGTGAACAACTGAGTGTACTCTCAGAGCTACAATTCCAGGAGTGGTTTAACAATCCACCCCTCTTCCTTGGGAACTCTGGAAATGTATCTCAGCGAGGGAGAATAAGGGTTTCCTAACCCTACAACTTTGGGCAAAACTGAAAATCGCTCAACAACTTTGCCAAAAAAAGCTCAACAACCCTAGCCTAGCGCAGGTGGGACCTCGAAAAAATAACAGCTGCTTCATTCCTCCCTCTAGTTGCCTTGCTGCCATGCTATCCGAAACAAAGCAACAGTTGGCTTAGCATTACTTCCAAACCTGGGCTGCATCTAGACCCATCAAAGACGCATTTCAGTTAAACACGTTGTAAACTCTGTATGAGAAATCGGGTTGGCAAAAATGGAACCCCACAGCGCCATCTGCTGTCACAGTGTTATAATGCATATACAGTACAAAGCATATAAAGCACTTTTCCTTTGCCAATATAGCTGAGTCCCTGATCTTTCTCCAAAGAAACCATAAGCTTGTTGATGGCCATGTCTGTATGCCATGCTAGTAGCAATAGTAGTATAGTGATATAGCCTTTGCTACTTCACCCTGGACTCCACCTGCCTGTGTGGAATATTATGTAAGCAAATACAGTGGTACCTCTTATAAGGTACTTAATTCGTTCCAGAGGTCCGTTCTTAACCTGAAACTGTTCTTAACCTGAAGCACCACTTTAGCTAATGGGGCCTCCCACTGCCGCCGCACCGCCGGAGCACAATTTCTGTTCTCATCCTGAAGCAAAGTTCTTAACCCAAGGTACTATTTCTGGGTTAGCAGAGTCTGTAACCTGAAGTGTACGTAACCCGAGGTACCACTGAATAAAATACACAGTACACTGTATATTTGTAAGCAAATGCAAAAGGCACAGCAACTTACGGTGAGAACTGAGAACTATGCAAAACTCAAGACAATTGAGCTTCTTGTTATATTATAGAGAAAGGGTGGGAATTCTTTAGTTTTCCAGATATTGCTGTACTACAACTCTCATCATCCCTATTTGTCACGCTGGTTGGCAATAGGCCGCCATCTCTGTTCTTGAGCAACAGAACATTTCTGATTCTGCTAAAGCTAATGACTGAATTAAATCTGATTGCAAATACACAGCCTAGACTGAGTCATTAATACTTGGAATGACTCATCCTCCTGAATAATTTATGTATGTCACCCAGACTTATTGCTTTGGTGTTATTTGATTTCCCCCCATCACCATCGAGGCTCATTATCTGTCCAGACTGAACTTTAGAGTATTGCTGCTAAAGATCTGTACATTACTAGTGAGCTGTATAGTACAGATGGCAGAAGGAAGTGTTAATTTGCTAGTTGGATTAAGTAAATACAGTTCAAGTAAAACACAGACGTGCATCTTGAATTTCACCTTTCTATAAAAGCAAGGAAGTGCTTTCTCTTAAAAACAGCCTTTTTGCAGAGGGTTCAGAGCACAGTTCAGTATATTTTACCTTTTTCCAGTATAGTTCCAGTTGTACCTGCCATTTTTGTTTCCCCAGGGTGCCTCTGGGCTGGTGAAAATCCAGTTTGACTGGAGTTTCACTACACGGCATGCTCAAATGCTATACAAACAACTCTTTTTAAGGGGGTGGGAATGTTTGTTGTGAAAAACAGTATCATAGAATCATAGAGTTGGAAGGGAACCTGACGATCATCTAGTGAACTACAGTGGTACCTCGGGTTAAGTACTTACCAGTAATTCGTTCCGGAGGTCCGTACTTAATCTGAAACTGTTCTTAACCTAAAGACCACTTTAGCTAATGGGGCCTCCTCCTCCTGCTGCGCCACTGGAGCACAATTTCTGTTCTCATCCTGAAGCAAAGTTCTTAACCTGAAGCACTATTTCTGGGTTAGCGGAATCTGTCACCTGAAGCGTGTGTAACCTGAAGCATATGTAACCCGAGGTACCACTGTACCTGTGATGCAAGAATACATACCTGTCCCATGTAAGGATCAAACTTGTAACCTTGGTGTTTTAGAGCATGATGCTGTTAACACCTGACATGATGCTGTCAAACTGGATTTTCACCAGGCCAGAGGCACCCCGGGGAAACAAAAATGGCAGGTACAACTGGAACTATACTGGCTCTGATATTCCCATGCTGGCTCTGATATTTCCATGCTGGGTGCCTCTACCATCAGCCATTTTTTGAGGGGAGGATGGGACAAGCTCTTCTGGATTTTGACCCACAAGTTTGGCCTCAATGGGGCTCCATATACATCACCAAACAAATGTGGAAATCAATGTTACATCTTGCTGGCACCGCTTCTTCAATAAAACCCCAAAGTGCCTACAGCAAACTCACAAAGCCTGATACAAACGAATGCTGTAAAGATTCAGCTTCAACAAATTTATAACAGTTTAGGTGAACGCTTCCTTGAGCTGCTGAACCTGGCTTCTGATTTCTGCCAGCTTGATGCATTTGAGAAAATGGAGGTGAGAAGTCAAAGGGGAAATTAAACAACGGGTGCTCTGTCAGAGCAACATAATTGCATACTGGTGTGAACCACAAGAAAATGTTCAGTGGTGTCAGAAATCTGTGCAAAGCTGCAAAGTCTCTCCCCCCCCCCCCAGATCTTGGATTATTTTCTGCAAAAGGTTCTCAGTAGAACATCTGCACCACATTTATTTATTAATGCCTTTGTTAACAGAAGGTGTAGGTCTCCTGAGTCACCTGATGACGCAGATGCTCTCATTGAGGTGGAAGGATTGCTTAGGTAACTGCCTTATTTAATTTAGAAAATTAAGAGTTATCCAGGTGTTAACGCATCTTGCATCTGTATGTACTAGCCACATAATTCAATTAAATGGCATCCTACAGAGCCTAGAACTTACAAACTGGGAGTTCTGCAAAGGCAGGCTCCACTCTGAACCCATCCATTTTAGAGGACATGTTTAGGCTCAGAATACATAGCAGACGCATGCACAGCACTGTCCATTTTGGGGGTGGGGGAAGCAAGGCTTATGCATGAATTTTGGGAGGCAGTGTGGCGTTTCCCGCCTAGGTGTGTGACATCATACTGGGTTTATAAGGAAATGGTTAACTACAGTGGTACCTCGGGTTAAATACTTAATTCATTCCGGAGGTCCATTCTTAACCTGAAGCTGTTCTTAACCTGAAGCACCACTTTAGCTAACGGAGCCTCCTGCTGCTGCCACGCCGCCGGAGCAATTTCTGTTCTCATTCGGAAGCAAAGTTCTTAACCTGAAGCACTATTTCTGGGTTAGTGGGTTAGTGGAGTTACAGGTTACAGTGGAGTTCTGTAACCTGAAGCGTATGTAACCCGAGGTACCACTGTAATTGTAAAATAACTAACTGATGGGAACCGAAGGGGAGGAGTTAGAGTTGGTGTGGTTGAGAAGTCAGTCCGGAGTTAGAGAAGAGAAGGAGGATAAGTCTGTGGGTTGGGTTAGTCTGATGTGAGAGAATTTGTTAAGAGGAGTCAGTCAAACAGTTGAGATAATCAGTCAGAAGGTATTAGGAAGGTATAGGCCGGTAAAGAAACTAAAGTTAAGAAACTGACAGGAATATTATCTGAGAAACCATAAACTTGTTAAGGCTTATAAAATAAACTTGTTTATTTAGTTCAGTTTTAACAACTGTCTGGACTCAGTGTTTTACCCGAGAGTAACGGGTTGGTGGCAGCGGGGAAGCAAGCACAGTGGTGGCACAGGGATCAATAGACCGTCAAAAGTCCGGGGACCTTGTGTGATCACCACAGGCAGCAACTGAAGCCCTCTAGCACTCTGGCGACACCCACGCACTGATCCAGTTTGTGGCCCTGATTTATAAATGTGGCTTGGATCCATTCTGACCGTAGCTGTCAACCTTCCCTTTTTTGTGGGAAATTCCCTTATTCCAGCACCGTTTCCCGCTGCTTCCTGCTGCTATCCCAGATTGTTAGATATCCCATAGACTGTCTCTGGGACAGGTGAGGCTGCAGATCCCTTATTTTCGAGGCTGCTGATCCCTTATTTTCAAATCTGAAAGTTGACAGCTATGATTCTGACCGGATCTGGAAATCCCACAGACTTGCACTATGAAACCAAAACGGCCTTAATATCCTTGTCTTTTCGCAAGCGGGCATGAAATTTGGGGACATGGTAGCCCCTCTGAGCTCCGATTTGGTGGAACGCTCTGTCACTAGAGACTAGGGCCCTGCGGGACTTGACATCTTTCCACAGGGCCTGCAAGACAGAGCTGTTCCACCAGGCCTTTGGCCAGGGCACAGCCTGACTCCCTCCCTCGGCAATCTTCGTGGAGCTCTGGCACAATGGTTGCCAGTGGCTTGATTTGAATTAATTTTATAATGAATGATTTTAGAGTGTTGTTTGTGCTGTATTTTTGTACTGTTTTATTGTTGTTAGCTGCCCTGAGCCCGGCTTCAGCTGGGGAGGGCGGGATATAAATAAAATTTATTATTATTATTATTAATCAACCTGGCCATGTTTCAGATGGGTAGCACCAGTAATTTTAATGCTAACCACCTTTAAACATTGCTTTTAAAAAATATAGTGCACATGCTTGTCATACACACACACACTGGCTGGATTGCCCCCTTCCTCTCTGAGCTTTCCAGGGTATTCAATTGGCATCGTGCTTCAAGAGATTTCAGGATCTCTTGAAGATGACAAACAACTCTTTAATTGTTCATTACAATTCCAGTATACCCCATTAAATGAAGGCAACACGACCTCATAGGCGCCACGGAGCTGGTAAAATTGGCACCAATGGCACAGGGACATCACAAAAACAATTTTCAATTGAAAGGAAAAACTAAAACGTACTAGGGGCTATAATTGAGTGTACAAAGGAGCACCACACAGCTCTTTTAATGTTTTATGAAAATAAATGTCACATGCCTCCCTATCAAATATCCGTTGCCAGCTTTTTAAATAATTTAGAACTCAAGACAGAGGGAAGAGATGCCTCTTTTCCAAGCCATAGAAAAAAACATCTTGACGACCAAGCATCCAAATTATCTGCTATCACAGCTCCTCACAGAAATTAATAGCAGCTAAGGTTTTGCTAGAAAAAGGTTTGTAGGGTAAAGGAACCTATTTCAGGTGTAGGCCCTGGTTGCTGGTGGTGGATAAAGGAAGGCAGGAATTAAGTGTCTGAATAACGTTGGCTCAAGATGGGATGGACAAATGGACAGACACACCCCATCCTGGCTCCAATTCAGGCTGCAAAATGTGGTTGAGTCCGTGCCTCAGCTCCCCCCAGGATCTTCCATTTTAAACAAAATAAAAAAAATCCTTCCAGTAGCACCTTAGAGACCAATTAAGTTTGTTATTGGTATGAGCTTTTGTGTGCGTGCACACTTCTTCGGATACACTGAAACAGAAGTCACCAGATCCACATATACCGAATTTTTTGCTCTATAAGACTCACTTTTTCCCTCCTAAAAAGAAAGGGGAAATGTGTGTGCGTCTTATGGAGCGAATGCAGGCTGCACAGCTATCCCAGAAGCCAAAACAGCAAGAGGGATTGCTGCTTTCACTGCGCAGCAATCCCTCTTGCTGTTCTGGTTTCTGAGATTCAGAATATTTTTTTTCTTGTTTTCCTCCTCCAAAAACTAGGTGCGTCTTGTGGTCTGATGCGTCTTACAGAGCGAAAAATACGGTATATAGTGAGAGGGTGGGGAGGGGTATTACTCAGAAGGGTGGTGGGAATGGGTGATTGGCTGATAGGTGTGGTAAACCTATCAAAGACAGTTTGATTGCCCAATCCAATGCCCAGACCTTTCCTCATACACCAATAAGGCAATCGTGGGATCGGTTTAGCACTTGACGAAACAGAGGTATTATTTTGGTCTCAGTTGCTAGGCCAATCCCACAGTGTGCAGGAGCTGTTACCGTTCCCTATTAAAAGCCTGTTTCAGGCTGCAAAACGGTGCTGAAGACAGATGTGGTTTACAGATCTGCTAAACCTTCAGGGAAAGTCATGCATGCATGCTGGAAAGACAAACGAGAGGCGCTATATTGGGCTTCCTCAGTTCTTGCTGCAACTGATGTAACATAATGGGCACATCCTCAGCAGTGGCAAGCTCAAAGTCTCAAGGAAACTGAGGAAAGGCTGAAGCGCATGATGCACAAAGTTGCTGCTGATTTGATTCCCAGCTCTCTTGGCAAGCTGCTGTCCCACCTCAGCTTTTCTCTCTGTCATGAGGCAAAGGTTCTTGAGAGCAGCAGTAAGGCCTACAAAATCATTCAAGCCTGCTGTTAACAGCAAACTCATTCTCACTATAAAAGTAGCCAGCCTCTCTGTGGGCCTCAGTGTCCTGAGTCTCTCTCTGTGTGTGTGTCTCAGTGTGTGGTGGTGTGTTACTGCAGACACGAGTGGCTCCAGGACTCCAGTAAATCAATAACTAAGACTGTGCCTGTGAAGTCATATAGCTGCTACGAGCCCTCTGTGTATGCTCTTTAACTATGCTGTTTATGAACAACTTTATTCTGTTTATGAAGAAGACTCTGCGTTGATTAATTCACCGCTGTGCGACACTCTCACCATCCAAAGACCTGTGCGTTTTGTAAATATTTTCAGTGACAGTATTTTTTTCTTTGTCATTGATTCACACCCCCTCTCAAAAAAAACACAAGCTTTTCGTAAGGGACCAAGTGCAGCCTGGGTGGTGTGGATCGTGTGTGTGGCAACCACAACCACTAGAGACACGACCCCCACAAGTGTGGGCCAAAAGCAAAAAGTACCCTCCTTGGGCCAGAGCCACCCTGCTCTAAGGGCTAGCAGCAGTCAAAGATGGATCTTCACCACAAAGATGTACAGTGGTACCTAGGGTTAAATAGGCTTCAGGTTACAGATTCCGCTAACCCAGAAATAGTACCTCTGGTTAAGAACTTTGCTTCAGTATGAGAACAGAAATCGTGCTCTGGTGGCGCGGCACTAGCGGGAGGCCCCATTAGCTAAAGTGGTGCTTCAGGTTAAGAATAGTTTCAGGTTAAGAACAGACCTCCGGAACGAATTAAGTACGTAACCAGAGGTATTCAGCTTTTAAACTCAGCACTCACTGCATACAAATGTGCCTCTGAATTAAGCTGCAGGGCTGCATTTTGGTACTATGGATATCATCAAGATTACCTCAGATGAGAAGCACATGTCGATACAGGGGTGCCATGAGTATGAAGTGTTCTGTTTCCCCCTCCCAGCAGCTTCTCTGACTGCTGCTTCAGTCCTTTCTTGTTCATGTCCTTTTGCTTTCCCTGACAGCTTCTGCTTCAAAACTTCCAATCACAATGGCCACGATCCATAAGCACACTAAACCAGAATATTTATAGTTCAGTCCCATTGATTACTGCGACTTGACCATTCCTGTCGATACGAAAATTAATTTGGACTGCGGCAGATTTAAGGTTTCTTGAGACTCCCAGCCCTTTTCTCTGGAATTGCTGTCAAAACGTCTTCTAGAGTTTTCAATGAAACCATTTCGGCCAAGGCAGTTTACAATTTTAAAATGCCAACACAAAGGATATAAAAATTGGTGGGGTGGGGAGAGTCTAACTAGCAAAGTGCCAGTTCTCTTTGCCTGTTTTTCTCCCTTTTTCTTTCCTTCAGGGCAGGTGGTATCAGTTGGCCTCGTGAGGGGACAGCCTGACTGGAGCAAGTCTTGATGTAGCCTTTGCCTGACTCCTTCATGCTCTTCTTTCCTATACAGTGGTACCTCGGGTTAAGTACTTAATTCGTTCTGGAGGTCTGTTCTTAACCTGAAACTGTTCTTAACCTGAAGCACCACTTTAATTAATGGGGCCTCCTGCTGCTGCCGCGCCGCTGAAGCACGATTTCTGCTCTCATCCTGAAGCAAAGTTCTTAACCCGAGGTACTATTTCTGGGTTAGCGGAGTCTGTAACCTGAAGCGTCTGTAACCTGAAGCATATGTAACCCGAGGTACCACTGTAGTAGGTAAAAGTCTTGACCAGACCAGGCCCTGAAGTTGTCTTTGCCTCCCATGTATTCGTGTTTCTTCTCACATCTTGTCTCTTTTTGGGTTAGCTTCCCATGTGTTTTCAGACTTGATTTGGGGGTTTCCCCCCTCCCAATAATAAAATGCAATTGTAGCACCAACTTGTTGAGGAACTTTTGAATGGGACACTGCTGATTGAAGATGAGTATAAGAAGACCATTAGCAAACTCTACATGTAAGCAGAAATGGGGAAATTGCCTCAGACATCTTTTCTTAGCGTGGACAATACAGTGGTGCCCCGCAAGACGAAAATAATCCGTTCTGCGGGAGCCTTCGTCTTGCAGGGATTTTCGTCTTGCGGAGCTCCGCTATCAGCCGATCAGCTGATAAGCGGTAAAACAGCTGATAAGCGGCTTTTAGCGCTTATCGGATTAGCGGATAAGCGGCAATTTAGAGATAAGGAGCTTAGCGCCTTTCAGAAAAGGCAAAAAAAAAGAAAAAGGGAGACCACGGAAAAAAATTCGTTTTGCGAGTAAGCCCCATAGAAAAAAACGTCTTGCGAAGCAGAAAAATGTCGGAAAGCCCTTTCGTCTTGCGCGTTTTTCGTTTAGTGGGGCATTCGTCTAGCGGGGTACCACTGTAGAGGAAATTGAAATTTAGGTATCCTTCCCTTGGTTTCCGCAATATGGGCTGTGAGTGCTGCTGCTTATGCACTGAAATGGCACCACAGAAGTATTAGGAGATTCCAGCTGATCAGGGCCTATGAAAGATCCTAGAGCCCAGAAGGCAATACTGTTTTCGGCTTTGCCTCTATTGTCAGAGACAAATTATGGGCTCAAGCAGAATCTTAGTACTTCATGCAGCTCAAAAACTAATTTGGAATTGGTATAGAAAAGCAGATGTGCTGAATATATACCTATAGAGCAACTCCTTGCCCCGTAGCCTTTCTGAAGGCAGGGCAATGGCTCACCGTTTTTCTATGGGATATGTTGTGCTAGCTGTAAATATGAGGCAGTCTGCTTTGGTTAAAATTAGGAAATAAAGCCTGTTCCATAAGGGAGCATATGACGAGAATGCACCCTCAGATTGGTACATAACACGTGTGTGTAAAATAATACTCCACAAACACTTATGTGTAAAATAAGAATATTCAATGAACTCTTACTTTCTACATAGGGAAGCAGTGCTTTCTTTTCATGACAGAGATCTTTCAACTGCAGAAGTAGCTGTTCCTTTTTAAAAAAGTTGTAATTCCTGCTCCTTTGAGTCTGACCTGAGAGCGGCAAGGTTGCAAGTCTGATCCCTGTATGGGACAGCTGCATTTTCCTGCATTCCAGGGGGCTGGACTAGAATAGATCATCCTCAGGGTCCCTTCCAACTCTGTGATAGGATATGATATTACGATATTATATTATATGAAATGAAGAAACAGGCTATTGTAATGGGACTGGATTGGACTAAATGGGTTCTTCAATGCTAGGACTCTGGTTATAAAAAGAGGCTGCTAAAGAGATCAAACTGGGTTGACAAGCTTAACCTGGCAGATACCATTTGTTGAGAGAATAGCAGGTATGACTTAGATGATGTGTTGCACCACAAACTAAATAGTGGGTGGGGTATCTTTCTCCCTCCCCTCCCCTGGCTGGATGTCATCAAGTTATCTCTGTGTTACAGATAGCAGTGCTGGTCTTGAAACTGGGTCTGAAAGCTATCTTTTCCTTACTTGCTTTCTGGAAGAACTGAGAATGGTTTTTGTGCCCCTCCCCTCCTATAAATATGATGAGGAGTTAATGATGCAAATCTTCTCTTTTATGTTCAGCCTGAATTTATGAAACTTTCTATCAGATAATTGTTATCCATATCATTTGGATTTTATGACTATTGTTTCACTTTTTAACCTAACTGTAAACTGTTTTAGGATATTTGTAATTTATTATTGTTGATTGTTTTATTGCTTGTAAGCCACCATTCTTGTATTTTATATAGAAAGCTGCTGTAGCAGTCAGAATGACCATGAATAAATCAACCTCTCCCCGCTCCCATTTATTTTAGGCAAGGATACTAGTACCGTTAGAAGTTGTCCAAACATTTAAGCACCTCTACTTAAAAGGCAAAACATATTCAAGCACTGCACAAATGCTGCCAGAACCAAGGCAATAAATCCTAGTGGACAAAGGAAGTAGGTGGTTTTGTTGATTGGGCTTTTAAGATCCCCAGGGGAAATCAAATTCCACCGAAAAGGCGGTGGGGGCTCCATTAATTCTCAGGATAAGAGGCAGGACCCCACTGAGAGGTAAGCTTATTAATCACATGTAGGGAATCTGTTGGGGAGTTGCTTGCCATTCTGCTTCCTAAAGGAAGGAAGAAACAGAAAGCAAGGAGGGGTAGTAGATTAGGGAGGAACGTGTGAGAGAGAAATATGCTACCAATATCTGCAGAAGGATGGGGTGCAGCTTAGACTGCATCATAAAGTTGACAATATACCTTTAAACGGTGAACGAAGTATCTTACTATCATTCTTATTTCCATTTATACAAGTCACAGAAGACAGCCAACATGCAGAAAACTTTATTCAAATCAGTGATATTTAATGGCATAAAAATACAGCAACTTTGAAATAAACATTTGTATCCTATTTTAAGATACATCTGTTTAAAGTGCTTTCGATACAAAGTTCTTAACCTGCCAGGGAAGTGCTGGCTTTCTATTTAACCAAACTTCGGGCAGATCGGGACATGGTCAGGAAGATTTAGCCGGTACTGCAGCAAATCTTTTTAATTACTCAGACCTGTGGATTAACCAAGCAAGACAGGTAATGAAATAGCACTGTTATTGATAGCACTTTTAGCTGAACAACCAGATCAAGAGCACTGGGAATCGTTTCAACAACCAAAGACAACACAAGGTATCTAAATTGCATACATAGAATGGTGGTAGTCAGCTAAGTTTCACTCAGAATCAACCTACTAAAATTAAAGGACCTAGCTTTGTCATGTTTGTTAATTTCAGTGGGTCCACTCTAAGTAAACCTAAGTTGAATACCACCCTTAGTTTAGTAGTCGTTTCCTATTCCCACAAAAAAAACTGGGAATCACAGTTCTATGAAGGGGCTATGCTACTAACAGAACTTTCAGCATTATTTTTTAAATTCCCATAATCCTCTGAGGATATCAGGATAGTTAAATTGGCATAAAATGTTAAGTACATACGTTCATCACATGTAACAGTATCTACATGTGATACCCAAATACTGTATGTTGACATCCACACCAAATTCTAAGTAAGTTGTTCCTCACACCTTTAAAAGACAGTACCTTCCCATGTCTCACTGCTCTAAGCTTAGCTATTCCTGGCAAATAGCAGTAAATTATTGTTTTTCCTATTCTGTTAATATGCTACAGTTTTATAGTTTAAGACTGTGAGCTGAACATTTTAACTCCGTATTTCCTACACACAACATGCATTTTTATCACATGCTTTTTCAAGATATGGTAACACCAGTGGCAGATTTATCATTATATCCTTAAAAGCAGATTTTGGGATAAAGAGCTAATGCTGATTTATCCCTCCCTCCCTCCTTTCACAAGTGCTGAAAAGACACTCACTGATTTAGATTTTGTAGTTCTGGTGGTAAGTCACAGCCAATGTACGCTCCGTTTGTCAAACTGTATTCCAATAGAGCACTAAAGCAGACATCCTGAACAAATAACAATAATAAAAAGATTAAC
The DNA here is from genome assembly GCA_034642415.1 of Podarcis siculus. Taxonomy (NCBI): domain Eukaryota; kingdom Metazoa; phylum Chordata; class Lepidosauria; order Squamata; family Lacertidae; genus Podarcis; species Podarcis siculus. The sequence continues at coordinate 1,122,953 of JAXCMG010000071.1, read as the reverse complement.
AACTGCAGAATTTATGAATATGAATTTTAACAAAAGTAACCCTGCAACCAATTTATAATTTTACAGTATTTGAAAACAGCGTGCCTAAAGAAGAATATCTTTAGAACATTCTCACTAGCTGACTTTCACATAAAACAGTTGTTAGGAAACATAGGATGCTATTGTATGAGCTGGACTGCAGCAAACATATTCTAACACAGCCTTGTGTTTAAACTTGCTTGCTAGTAGACTACCAGGAATTTCATGAAGACAAGTGAGCAGGCTCGGCAAGAAAGGATGGTTTCTTTGGGTAGTCTATTTTTAATGAGCTTGTTACTTTAAAAAGGTAAAGGACCCCTGACAGTTATGTCCAGTTGCAGATGACTCTGGGGTTGCACTTTACAGGCTGAGGGAGCCGGCGTTTGTCCGCAGATATTTTTTTCGGGTCATGTGGCCAGCATGACTAATCCGCTTCTGGCGAAACCAGAGCAGCGCACGGAAACACCGTTTACCTTCCTGCCAGAGCGGTACCTATTTATCTACTTGCACTTTTTGGTGTGCTTTCGAACTGCTAGGTTGGCAGAAGCTGGGACCGAGCAATAGGAGCCCACCCCATTGCGGGGATTTGAACTGCTGACCTTCTGATCGGCAAGCCCAAGAGGCTAAGTGGTTTAGACCACGACCCTATACAAACAACTATTCAAGTGAGGTGTTTGAAGAGTTTATTATGTGTGGGGTTTCTTAGCTTATGTGATTTAGCCATATTTATATTTTAACTGTTGTTTTAATTTATGTTTCCATTGTTGTAGCTTTAAGCTTGCAACTTACTACAAATGTTACAAATATGAAATATGCCAAGAATGGAAACCACACATCATTAATATCAATGCCATAATGGAAACTTCTTTTCTTCTTAGCTAATGCTTTACTGAATCATATTAATCATTTTGATGAACGATTTTTTATACTTTCTGATATTTTGAATTACTATGACTTTACTGAATCGATGAATTTGTTGCCGTTTGCTTTATTTAAATGTTATTTTGTTTGACAGTATAGTGATTGTAATGTCGTTGTTTCAATGCTTTTGTGGTCATTGTGAACTGCTTTGAGCTCAACATTTGTTGTTGGAAATGCGGAATAGAAATATTAAATCAAAATCAAATCAAATTATTGTGTTACATTTCTACTGAAAAATCTGGGTTATTTTGGCTTCAGTCAAGAAATTATTGTTGCATCCCAGGCTGTTCCATCTTCAACATAGCCATGGCTGAATTCACCACATATTCAATATCATTATAACCCTTTTCACTCTCTCATGGGTTAATATTGCCTGAAGTAGAAAAGCTGGAACACATGAGCAGGTGTGAATGTATTCTAAATGAAAAGCCCTTGCATATAACTTTTACAGTATTTATACTACGGATAGCCACAGGCAACCTGCCATTCCGCTCTGAAATTAACAGTTTTAACTGAAGCAAGCATGAATTCAACATTTTGCATTGGCAGATAGCAAGCAAGGAAGCCTTACTCTGACAAGCACATGAGGATTCCCCACTACAATGAGCAATGCCTTGGGTCTGGTAATTGCCACATTAAAGCGCTTTGAATTAGTAAGGAAACCTAAGAGTTGTTTTTCATCAGCAAATGAAGTTTCATTTGACCGAACCTGGAAGAAAGCAGAAACATTAAATCCTGCAAATGTAATTCTACAGAAGTTAGATGTTTGTGTGTGCGTCCATATATACACCCACACACATACTCTATGCAAGGTCCAACTATGTTGTCTTGTATTAGGAGGCAACCCTAAGAGATGTTGTACCACCACAATGCATTAGCTGTGCAACATCTGAGTCTGCTGTGATTGGCTGGAGCAGTTGCAGCAGGACCCAGGTAGAAGTTCAAAAGTCTATAATGCTCATTCCATAACTACTGGAGGGGATCTAGGATGCAAGGGCCTATGATTACAGCGTGTGTAACGGACAGCAGAGCCAGACCAAAGTCGGGTGATACAGTCCCTCAGAAATCCCAACAGAGTGCTGGAGCCTCTCTCTGCTTGGCTACCAAGTTGGCTAGCCAGCACTTTGGGAGCGAGAATAAAAGAAGCATTTTCAGAGGGAGAAAGTTAGATGGGGACAGAGAGAGGGCTTGATTTGAGATGGAAGATAGGGATTAGGAGCGGATTTGACTGAGGGAGAACTAGTTCTGATCTGAGTGGAACATCCACATTGAGGAGACTATCCATAGGAACAGGAAAAAGCCTCGCGGCTTTACTAGGAAGAAAAGGTTGAGTGGGGAAGGTATACAGACAGGAGTTAACTGGAGGGCTGAGTGTGAGCCAGGAGAGGTAGAAGCTGTGGGAATATAGATTACCTGGGTCTCATTCTAGCCAGGAGCAGAGAGATCTTCTAGAAGGAAAAGACTCCCAAAACCAGTTAAAAGGGGTGTAGTGACCCCCAGGGTCTGTTACACTATTTGGAAATGCCTCAGGCAGGAGTAGGATTAAGAGGTTGGGTAATTGACAAAAAGTGCCCTTTGCTCGTGAACCAAAATATTAAGCTGTGAAGAAAGCTGTGCTGTGTCAAAAGTATTTTACTCTAATACCTGTCATAACTAAGTAAAGGCGTGAGAGTGAAATAACAGAAACTGAGTTAAGCGTTTTACCATCTCTTCTAGAAAACTGAACATCTAGCGGAAGTGTAAATCCTGATTTTTAGCAACTGACGTTTAAGAAAAGTTGTGCATTTACTACTTTAATGCCTCTGACATCTTAAACTTAGCGTAATTAATAAGTTAACTGTTTCCTGAAAGAACACAACTCCAGACCCATCCTTGTTTTACCAACTTTGTTTTGCAAATAAAACCTTCCTAATTTGTTCAATTTCTGCCTAAGACTCCAAATCACTTTCTCTCAAACAAGAATTCCAAAAGATAACCTGTGGTAATTTAGAAATTTAATTAATCGTTGTACCAAGCGGTAGGTTCGCTGCAGGTTTAATTAATTGAGGCAGTTAGCAGTGGAATCTGCTAGGTTTAATTGGAGCTAGCAGTAGATCTGTTACAATAACACGGCTGCCATTTTTAAAAATATAACAGAGCACAATCCTGTCCTCCCAACCACAAGTTCTGTCCTGACCAGTGTGAGCTGCCAATGCTTTGGACTGTGGATTCACTCTCCAGCTCTGCCCAGCTGCACACTTTCCTGGGAGTAAGTGTCCTGGGAGTAAGCATCACTGAACAAGTGGGACTTATTTCTGAGCAAACCTGCAGAGGACTACAATGTCTGAACATGCCTATCTAAACTCTCTGCTGATCATTAAGAGTAATGCCACCTATTTTTGCATTGTTTTGTTGCTTCCACTCACAGCTCTTGAGAATGTGACCAACACTTGGGTGTTTCGGACACACAAATAGCATCTCACTACATACTGTTGATAGGATGATCACTAGGAATTCTTGCCCTTGAAACTCCTCTACAGAGCCCACTTTGATGTCCGCTAAATCCACACTGCGCAAGAGGATTCTGATTTTTTCTACCTAAAGTAGAGACAGTATGACAATTACATTTCAGTTATGGCATTCAACACAGCTGGCATTAAACAGATGAGCAAGAAATTCAGTTCCTGAAATCCAATTCTGAATATGGACCACAGGCCAAAAAAGGTTAACCTCCCTGGAGCTAAACACATAACGTAAGGGAGAACTGTAAATTTAGGTGGCTTTTTGTGAAAATATCCTGTTGCCTATGTAATGCTTTACTAACTTTAGATTAAGACCCACCATCACTCTTGCATCTTTCAAAATTATAAGCTATTTGTGATGTAGTAAAGAATATACATATTGCCTTGGATCTTAACAAGGCTTCTGCATTGAAAAGTCTTCTTTATGTTCATGGAGGAGATTTGAGATCCAGGAAACGATCCTGCTGGTGGAAGAAGATAAATTTGGGAAGTGGCAAAAGTTAGCTCACATTGTGATGTAGATCTATCCAATTTTCAGTTTCTCACATAATATGCGAACCAAAACACTACAATCCTTCAAAATGTGCAGTTCTCCAGCTCTATAGTGGGTACACAAACATGCACCTTAGGGGAAGTGTGCCTAAAAATGCATTTATTAGAGAAAATAACATGTGCAAATGCACTACAGGAGGGCAAATTGCTTACAAAAATCAGCATGTGAGACAAAAATGTGTATATTAGTAAAAATGAACTCTAAAATTCTTTTGAATTCTCATGGGGACTTTTTGTTGGATGGGCAAATCACAATTTGATGAGGAAATGTTGAACTTAAATACTAGAAAAATAAGAAACCAAAATTGACAAGATTCGCACATCTCTAACATACACTTTATTGTCTGGGGGAAATATTCTAACAACTTCAGCAATCTTAGTAGACTTATGTCCCCAGCCAGATGAGTTATAAATAGCAATTAAGATGATGATGATGATTGAGAAGTACCTTCCAACTGTTTTTTTTATAGTTGTGACTGCCATCCTACAACATGGCTTTTAGAACCTCTTAGGGTAAGCTTACAATACCACCCCAGGTAACAACCAAAACATGTACCAATAACATTCCATACAAAAAGAAAACAAAGAACAGGCAAAAAACAAAGAATAGCATAGGCACAACAGAAATCCATAGCATGAAGCCATACCTGCTTTTGATAAGGCGTAATCACTCCAATATCTTTCTGTGACACTGTATGGTAGATGCTTTTAGCAACAAGGCAACAATAAAACATTACTTGGACTGCTTCTGTAGGATTGAACCAAGAAGGATTGTAGCCTTCACGTGTTTCAGTGCCCTGGCAATTGGGAGGTGGGAAAAGAAAACCGTCAACAATGCACTTTATATTTATTTTCCTGAAAATCTGATAGCCTGTTTTATTCTCATGATAACCATTTTGATAATAAAAGTGACTTTAATGTGGTTATCACCAAACAAATAATGCATTTTCATAATTAATTATTAACCAGAAAAGGTCATGTATTTCAACAAAATTGGAATTTTTTTTTTTTTACTTAAAAATCTGTCAAAATCTTTCTACAATTTCTGAGTATTTGCATTTACTTGATTTAGGGGGGCAGCTGCCTTCCCTGGCTATGCCCATGCCTAGACCCTAAGTTTTGCCAACCTCTCTTTAAAGGTAATTTTCTTTTTTGTTGCTGCTAGACTCATTGTAATACAAATTTTAGTTACACAATTTTCCCCCAATTAATGCTGTCATCTCTTGCTTTCAGTATTCTATGAGTAGACTGAACAATTCCAAACTAGAACTTATGGGCATTCTTCTAAGCAATGGGGCAATAATTTTGTATGGACATCTTGATAATACAGTCAATGTAAAAGAACGTGGTCTATGGCCTATATCTCCCTGTCGTTAAAGGGAAGAGCCTTTTGACAAAGGGGATTTTTCTGTAGCTCCCATCTAGAAATGCAGAGAGGGGCAGTACACATTGCAGGTGTAAAGGCTATGTACCTTTAATTGTTTTACTATACAGCTTCCATGAGTAATGAACAAAAAAGAGGGCCCCCTCCGAATGACACCACTGTCAGTTTGCTAAGTTTTAGGCTTCTTGAAAGAAGGCAGGAGACTACAGAGGGCTCATTGGCCTATTTCTGTTCCTGGCTTTTTTAATGCTTGCAAGACACCTAGAAACCAAGGATGAATGATGCTGTGGTTGCCAATTTAAACTAGCCTCCTGAAATTGTCCTTGCCGTGGGATCACATCCATCCAGTGCTTTACCAACTGCACTGGCTCCCGGTGGAGTACAAGGTCAGGTTTAAGGTGCTGGTTTTGACCTTTAAAGCCCTATGTGGTCTAGAACCCACGTACCTACGGGACCGCCTCTCCTGGTATGCCCCGTGGAGGACCTTAAGGTCCACAAATGACAACACCTTGGAGGTCCCAAGTCACAAGGTGGTTAGATTGGTCTCAACTAGGGCTAGGGCCTTTTCAGTACTGGCCCCGACTTGGTGGAACGCTCTGTCACAAGAGACTAGGGCCCTGCGGGACTTGACATCTTTCCACAGGGCCTGCAAGACAGAGCTGTTCCGCCTGGCCTTTGGTTTGGACTCAGTCTGACCCTTATGTCTTCCCTCCCCTTACGGTTTTGATCTATGGGCTACTTTTAAAATGAGGCTGCATTTTAAATTGCATTTTAACCTGTATTTTAAATTGGGTCCCCTCCCCCATTATGTTTCTATGGCAATTTTACTGGTGTTAGCCGCCCTGAGCCCGGCTATGGCAGGGGAGGGCAGGATATAAATAAATTATTATTATTATTATTATTATTATTATTATTATTATTATTATTATCATCATCATCATCATCAAATGCTCACTGATGTTTTCCTGAAGCTCGACGAGCATATTCCAAATACCCTCATAGGGAACAGACTTATTCCAAGTCAGACCAGTGCTCCAATCTACCCCAGTATTGCAGATTCTGGCTGGCAGTGGAGCTCCAGAGTTTTAGGCAGGGGTTGCCCCAAGCCGTGCCTTGAGATTGAACCTGGCACCTTCTGCATGTAAAGCAAGTGCCCTACCACTCACCAAGCACCCTTTACCCTTCCCTTGCACCAATAAGCAAACCTAATATATGTTTCCTGCATTAGTCAATGCACACAGCATCAAAATTGTGCCTACATGATCCTGAGCAAATAGCGATTTATACACTTTTGCGCACCTAAGATCCACACATAAGTAGTCTTTGCCCAGTTCTTTGGATACAAACATGTTTTACGTACTCTCATTCCATGAAAAACCAGGGGGAAACCTTTCCTTGGCAGCTTGTTCCATCCCAACAAAGAGTTTGTCACAGAAGGATCAGCACACACTTCCAACTCCTTATGGTAAAAGAGTCTAGATGGCAATGTGAGCAGTGCAGCATGTGACCTGTAATTCTTCACAAGCTTTGTAATCTGCAAGCAAAGAAAGTAAAATCCAGAACAGGGAGCTGTACATTATTATCTGAAGCAAACGCTTATTGGTACATGGAGCCAGTTTTGCCACGTTTCAAAGAATGTCACTTCTGGAAGCAGCTTCCTGATGGACTTTCACTGGGAATATGTCTGTAGTTTAGATGTAAGGTAAGGTAAAGGACCCCTGGATGGCTAAGTCCAGTCAAAGGCGACTATGGGGTGCGGTGCTCATCTTGCTTCGGGCTGAGGGAGCCGGCGTTTGTCCACAGTCAGCTTTCTATCATGCGACTAAACCGCTTCTGGCACAATAGAGCACCATGACGAATGCCAGAGCATACAGAAATGCTGTTTACTTTCCCACCACAGTAGTAAATATTTATCTACTCACACTGGTGTGCTTTCGAACTGCTAGGTTGACAGAAGCTGGGACAGAGCAATGGGAGCTCGCCCCATCACATGAATTCAAACTGCTGGCCTTCTGATCGGCAAGCCCCAAAGGTTCAGTGGTTTAGACCACAGTGCCACCCACGTCCCTAGTTTAGATGTACAGATTGACTCAGTTTGTGTTGATCTTTGCCAGCCCATGTATTAAGACTGGAACAGGAGCTGTGCAGGCCACATTCTTCCCAGATAGAAGAAACTTGAGTTCCCCAAGACAAATTCCATCAATGCCCCCAATCGTACACAATGGCACTGACTCACTAGGCTGGGGAGCCCCAAATGTTTCCAACCTTAAAGATGTGATGCTACTTGCTGATGACACCTGTTTGAAAAGGCTACTGGAGTCAATGTTATAATTTGTACTGTATTTTAGATCTGCTATATAATATCTGTTGAGAGGTGAAGAAATTGCCTAGAAGACAGCAGCTTGCATTTAATGAAGAGATACAAGATTATATACTATACATCAGAGTGGAGAATCTTTTTCAGGTCGAGGGCTGCTTTCATCTGGGCAGCCTTCCGGGGTCATGTGCTAGTGGTGGGCGGGGCCAGAGGCAAAAGTGGGAGGGACAAGAAATATGAATTTTATCTTCGTGCAGTATGCTAGTTTCGACACAACTGCAGCCACCATCACCCCCGCTCTGTCCTCTATAAATATAAGCAAGTATTATGGGGGTGGCAAGTTCTGATGAAACATGGTTTTATCTGGTATTCATAACATTTGTTTTGTATTCTTTCAGTATCAGCAAAACCACTGGTTGACTGCTGTACTGAATAACTTCAGAGACTGAGCAGTTAACATCATTCCTCAATTAACTTACCAACAGAGGATTGTATGATTCAGTAGCACCAAAAGCCTCCTCATCTCTCTGATATAGAGGGCGACTCATCAGTCTCTCCAGCAGGGAAATGTGCAATCCATAAACTGAAGCAAGTCTGGATTTTATTACTGGACCTAGCTGCATTGGATCACCTGAAAGGACTATCTGTAAATACAATTGTTTATTATTATTTAAAAAAGGGAAACTTAAAATCAAGTTTTAATGTAACATTTTCATGCAATATATTTACAAAACATGTTCAGGGGATCTTGGAGTAGCGTGCCATCAACATGCAGGTGGCTTCCAGTTCACTCTGCGTTTATATCTGTCCAAGGAGGACCTGTTGATGTCCCCAAACCGTCAGTAACCGGCTGTAGGAAGGCTAACAAAGTGAGGCTAAATACAGATTTTTTAAAAAGAGGTGATGTTGATGAATGGTCTATCAGTCTAGGGAAGTGGTATTCAGTCTGCTCTAGATCCCCACTCCTCTCTTAAGGCCAGTGTTCACAGTTGGAGAGGGGTGTGTGTGTGTGGGGGGGTACTGTGTGGTTCAGCACTGCTGCTAGATGCTCAGGTGGGCAGCAAAAGCTTGGACTGTCTTCTATCAGCTCTGGCTGGTGAGACCTAAATGGGCCAGCTTGAAAGGCACAGCTAGACTGGATTCGAAATGCACAGCTAGACTGATTTACTGCAACGCATTGCATATACAGTATGGCACATTCGGAAACTACAGCTGGTCTAAAACACGACAGCTGGACTATTAAGTGGGAATGAACTCTCTGAGCACATCATGCCAGTATTAAAAGTGCTTCACTGGCTAGTGGGAAAGTACTTTGTTTCCACACTCGTGCTGGTTTTCACCTTTAAAGCCCTACATGGCATGAGTCCCAAGTAACTGAAGTACCACCCTTCTTCAAATTAACCTGCTGAGCAGTTAAGATCTTTGTCTGAAGCCATTCTCTTGGGTACTCACATATTCTGAAATTAGATGGGTGGCTACTAGAGGGAGGGTCCCCCCCCCCCAATGATGGCTTCCAATTATTAATTTCCATTATTAAGCATAGGGGTCTGGGAAGAACCAGGCAGTCCTTCAGGCTTAGTGGAATAACTGAGTTTATGGGTAATTTGTTTCTCCCTAAATCTGAATTAATTGTTTTAATGTCTACTGGTTTCAAGATTTTATTGCTGTATTGTACTGCCTATTGCTGCTATTTTATTGTTTTGACAGCCACCTAGAAACGTTTGCAAAAAGGCAGCATTTGTTAAATGGGTCCACAATTCTCCTGCCTACAGTTAAGTCACTGAAATCTTCTGTCTGAAGTTGCTATGGAAAGATATATCGAGAACAATAATGTGCAATATGGAAGAAGAGCCAGTTCAGTCATTCCTCCTGCTCAGGCCAATATCTTTCCCAGCCCTTCTCAAGAATTCCTCTCTTCCTTTTGTTTTCTTAGCTGGAGATGCTGGAGTAAACATGAACATTAATTTGTGACCATGTGGCCTATTACCTTACTAAGGTTTAACAGTGTTTGCTAACTACAATATTGCAACAAGATGACAATTAAAAATCAAATACATTGCCATTTAGACCATGTTCACACTATCAAATCTTGTCTTAAGAAGCATGAGATTCACACATCCCCTTTGCTCCTGTTTGGCTTCTGTTTTTGCCAGCAAATAAGCCTGGAAGTCACAATCAAGTTTTGCAGCTTGGTCAAAGGAAGAAATGACGTAGTTGCATGCAGCAACTGCTTTTGTATAAGCACATCCTTAATATCATATGCACCAGCAGCATATGACAAGATCTTCCAAAAATTTAGTACAGTGGTGCCTCGCAAGACGAAATTAATTCGTTCTGCGAGTTTCTTCGTCTTGCGGATTTTTCGTCTTGCGAAGCACGGCTATTAACGGCTTAGCGGCTATTAACGGCTTAGCGGCTTTAAGAAAAAGGAAACAAACTCGCAAGAACTCGCAAGATGTTTTTGTCTTGCGAAGCAAGCCCATAGGGAAATTCGTCTTGCGGAACGACTCAAAAAACGGAAAACTCTTTCGTCTTGCGAGTTTTTCGTCTTGCGAGGTACCACCGTATTTTCTTCTTTCTAGAAACTTTATTTCACAACTCTCAAAGGAAAGGAAAGGGGCTCAACCCAACAAAGGCGGTAGAAACGTACACACCTGCCCGCTGACTTCTGAAATCAGCCCGAGTGGAATGAGGCTTTCTGGTTCACTGGCCTGTCCTGCTTCATCCAAAAATGCATGTGTAAAATGTCCAAGCCTAGAGTTAATAGAACAAAAGTTGAAAGAGCCGGCTTGTTGCATGTTCTGCCATCCTGTGCTAGTACCAAAGCAATTATTTTAAAAACCAGAAATACAATACTTGTGAATGAATAGTGTTTCAATCCAGTTAAAGCCTTTGATAATTTGTACAAGATTAAACAGGCTGCCTTGGGGCTGCTTCACATACATTACAATAAAGTGGACATACATAATCGCCTAACATGCTGATATGTGAACAAACTGTGGAAAACTTGAGGCTTGTGCAATCCCTTCTTTTGCTCCTTTACAATCCATGGAGCTCATGTGCTCCCCTCTTCTCCTTTCACATTCATGAAGAGATGGGAAAATTTTTACCAAGAGAAGCAGTGGGTGACAAGGTCACTCAGTGAGTTTCATGCAATTTTTTGATAGTTAAAACGACATGTTAAAACATTCAATGACTCATTATGAATAAAGACCACAGAATGATGGTTGGTTTTGAATTTCCTCATTTTTCTTGGTTCAGGTGACTATCTTGGGGCATCTTTACACCCCTGTCTTGTTCTGAATGTTTCACAAAAACATGCATTTGCAATACCTTATTCCTATTTGGTAGAACATTCCTGCACTGCTGCATGTCACTATAATGATCCTGAATCGAGATGCTTTCCAAATGTCTTCTCCATCTTTGCTGTAAAGCTTTATCACATCACTGAGAGTCTATCAACATAAAAACAGCAATTGGGCAATGAGTATTTTTATCACAGGGTAAATGTACAGCGTATAGCTCATGTACACAGAAGGCAGTACAGTAAGCCTGCAACTTACATACATTTAACTTGTAACTTTGGCAATCCTACCCACAGTTGCACACAATGGGTTTTAGGTAAAGGTAAAGGGACCCCTGACCATTAGGTCCAGTCGTGGCCGACTCGGGTTGCGGCGCTCGTCTCGAGGGAGCCGGCGTACAGCTTCCGGGTCATGTGGCAAGCGTGACTAAGCCGCTTCTGGTGAACCAGAGCAACACACGGAAACGCCGTTTACCCTCCCGCTGGAGCGGTACCTATTTATCTACTTGCACTTTGACATGCTTTCGAACTGCTAGGTTGGCAGGAGCTGGGACCGAACAATGGGAGCTCACCCCATCGCAGGGATTTGAACCGCCAACCTTCTGATCGGCAAGTCCTAGGCTCTGTGGTTTAACCCACAGCTCCACCCAAGGGGTTTTGACTATATGGAATTTTGGCTTTAGGTGCAATCCCTGGAAGGGAACCCCTGTGTAAGTTGTGGACTTACCATAAGCCAAAACCAAAGCATAATTTTAAAGACTGGGGGAAAAGATGTCAATAACTTGTTTTTGTTTCTGTGAAGTTTTACTGACTGCGAGTCAACAATTCTCAACTACATTGTTGTTGACTGCGAGTCAACAATTCTCAACTACATCTAGACTCCATATAAGGCAGCCTTCTATGTTCCTAAGCATTGCTCAGTACAAATAAAGGGAGAAAAACAGCAATGAATTCACACTAAACAAACTTATTGTATATAGCCAATGCTGAGCTTTTAAATGCATGATCTACCTCATAATGCAATTAAGATACAATGAAGTCACATAGGGCATATCAAGCTTTTACCTCTTCATTTCTGCTGGAAGCGTTAACTCTGACCATAACTCCTGGCTTTAACAAGTTGCTGTCATGAAGTCGTGAACAAACTAGATCTGATGCACTGTTTGATGGCGCGCAGACCAGTATTCGGCTGTCTGGTATGGTGTAATGTATCTAAAGTTTTAATTAAAAAAATAAATCACAAATTGTTAAAAATACCGAACAGATTTTTTTTGCTATTTTTTATTTATTCATAAGTCATCCGCCATTTAATAAACAAAGACCAACATTTGTAATAGTGATTTCCCCCTATTCACTCAAGTTCCAAAATCCATCTGTTATTATGAAATCTTCTTGAAGAGAGACAAAGTTAGGAATAATGCTGCCTTCAAAATATCTCCGTTATCCACCACTTACAGCTGCATTCACATGCCATGGTAAATCACAGTTAACGGTTCACTGTGAATGCATATATGGTTCCTGCTTTGTTCCTCCCTTAGTATGAGCAACAAAGCATGTTCTTTGGCTTAGCGTTGCGTCCAACCTAGGAATTGTGGTTTGCTTTGTAGCTTACTGTTCACACTCGTGCTAGGGGAGATGCAAAGCACAAGCAATCTCTACATCCAAAGCAAACCATTAACTATGGGTTACCATGGCTTGGGAATACTGGCTACACATCAAATTAGGGGTTTCCCTTTTTTATATTGATCCGCCATAAAAGGTTTCCATTCTGAAAGACATAAAGTTGCACCCCTTCAATACATCAGAGCAACATCACTGTGATCAGTCTCACGCCCAGGGGATACAGCGTAGACGGGGAAGGTCATGCTATCCGCAAATCAGAAATTACTTGTGGTAGAACTTTATTGCAGACAATGCCTTGGTTTTCTCTTTCTACCTTCTCAAGCAATGGGAATGCACCTCAAAGCTAATTCATTGTTAAGACAAATACAGTCGTACCATGGTTTTCAAACAGCTTAGTTCTCAAACATTTTGGCCCCTAAACGCTACAAACCTGGAAGTGACCGTTCCGGTTTGTGAACTATTTTTGGAAGCCGAACGTCTGACGGGGATTCCGATTGGCTGCAGGAGCTTCCTGCAGCCAATAAGAAGCCGCACTGAACATTCTGAAAGTCAAACGGATTCCATTCGACTTCCAAGGTACAACTGTAGTTGAAAAAGTTAAAATTCTTAAAAGTGGCAGCATCGAAACCCAAATATATTGTTGCTAACTGTTACCTGCAAAATTGCTTCAATCACTGTGACAGTTTTACCAGTTCCTGGTGGTCCAAAGAGAATGTAAGGAGTTGGACGACATTCACCACTAAGAATCCTTTTCACTGCTAGTTTCTGATGCTCATTCAGCATGGGATTGAAGAAGTCACAGTTTCTTCTACTGGATACTGAAGTTCCATTTACTACATTCAAAATTGTGTATATTAAAAAGTGTTTTTCTCTGGCTTGCAAATAATTTTTAAAAGTCAGTATTTAAAAGGTTTTTCTATTATTTACAATATTCTTATACTAACGTGTTTGTGTGGCAATAGTCACCACGTCAGAAGTGATAGCTGCCTCGTCTTTTGGCATCCTTCTTTCATTGCCATTTTGTACCCTCTTATCCTGCAAGTAGCAAAAGAGAAGATCCAACAGTATTTAAATATAAAGTATTTCAAAAAATACTTTATATTTTTTACAGCAGTCACGAAATTAAAAGACGCCTGCTCCTTGGGAGAAAGGCGATGGCAAATCTAGACAACATCTTAAAAAGTAGAGACATCACCTTACCAACAAAGGTCCGTATAGTTAAAGCCATGGTTTTCCCAGTAGTGATGTATGGAAGTGAGAGCTGGACCATAAAGAAGGCTGATCGCCGAAGAATTGATGCTTTTGAATTATGGTGCTGGAGGAGACTCTTGAGAGTCCCATGGACTGCAAGAAGATCAAACGCATCCATTCTTAAGGAAATCAGACCTGAGTGCTCACTGGAAGGACAGATCGTGAAGTTGAGGCTCCAATACTTTGGCCACCTCATGAGAAGAGAAGACTCCCTGGAAAAGACCCTGATGTTGGGAAAGATGGAGGGCACAAGGAGAAGGGGACGACAGAGGATGAGATGGATGGATAGTGTTCTCGAAGCTACAAACATGAGCCTGACCAAACTGCGGGAGGCGGTGGAAGACAGGAGTGCCTGGCGTGCTCTGGTCCATGGGGTCACGAAGAGTCGGACACGACTAAACGACTAAACAACAACAACATTTCAAAAAATAGTAGCATCTGTTCAAATTTTAGATTTGATAATTCTATGCAAGTCATGACTTAATAATTTCAGGCACAGCTTATTTCTGTGTAAATTCCAAAGAGCCTTCAAACAGTTTGCATATACAACACTGCTTGGAAAAACATTTGAAAAAGAGTTCTTAAAATGTGAAGAGAGAAGACAATGCACTTTTCTCCTCATGCTGTCCCTGACATAACTAAACTCATTGGGAGGAAGAGAGAGATTAGTTGCTTAATTTGGAAGAGGGGAAAGATGTCCATGCTTAACCTTCAGATACAGCCACTCTGGGCCTTTTCCATTCTGGTAAGCAAAGTTTAAAGTTTATGATGAAGGAGAAAAACAGGGCCTGAAAAAGCCAATAAAGATTTAATAGAAATTCCACAGAGCTGTAGAGGCCAGACAGTGCATGCAGCTACCCAGCTTACTCATGCAGCTATTCAAAAGAGCTATGCAAACATGCAGCCAAACTCCAGGTTTCTCTGTTTTGAATATTTTTCCCACCAGGGATTTAGGAGTATAGCACACCAACTCTGCCAACCCCAGTCTGAGCAATGTTTACAGAAGAGTGTTCAGTGTACTTGGATGCAACAATGCAAAAAGCCCGCTGGGATGAAGGGGGTAGGGAAAAGGATTTGCTTGGTAGGCTGGACCCTGAGGTCCCTGCCACCCCCACTTTGATAGGTGGGTGGGGCTTAGTTTAAATTCAAACCCCCTCCTTGTGACAGGGATTGGTTTCACTTGGGAGCGGATCCCAGTGGCACTTGCACCAACATTTAAGAAGTGTGGAGTGCAACCCCTGCTTGCAGAGGAGGAATTGGAAGTGCACACTAACACTCTTGAATATTCCTTTGCAGCTGTGGCCTTATCCGCCCCACACCTGACATCAGGTGTGCGTGGAAACAGCATTATAGGTCAAATTAGGACTACTGGCCTGGGGGCTGGAGGTTCCCTATGGCTGCTCTAGCATAAGAGGAATCTGCATCCGTTTCCTTTGGCAGGTCCTCTCTTTGGTACTCATCTAAAGGGAAAACTACAATGGAGGCATTATAAAGGGCAGAAGACATAGATGGTGAAGATGTGAAGTTGCTATGGAGAAAAACATGTATGAGTCATTAACTTCACAGTTCTTCAGTTTGCATTTTCAAGACAGAGAACAAACTATTGTATCGAACATCCCAAATGACACTCTGACGTTAATATCAAAGTGTAAAATGTTGGCAAGTAGACTATTTATAGTGGCAAAGGAACAAAATTAGGTTCTCTTATACATCTTAACTTTACAGACTGCCACACCACTTGGTAGTAAATAGCTTATTGTAAAGCAGATAATGGATGGCAAAGGCATACCTCATCTTCTTCTGTGATGTTTTGCTTTTGTGCATCAGAAAGACATTCTGAATCACGCCACTGCTTGACAACTTGTGGAGATTGCACAGTGACCTGATATGGAAATAAAACTTGGGAAAGAACAGGAAGGAGAGAGAAACGGGAATGGTGTATAATTCTGAATAAGAATTTGATCCACTGAATTGCTTAATAGAAACTGACAGTAGAGGATGTCAACAGGATTTATTCTTGCAGTCTTTTAAGGATCAGAATTTCAATAGTGTCTTCCCTCAGCCTAACCCTTTTTCAGCTGAAGTAGCCCGCAGGGGCGGGGGGAATCCAAGTTACAAAGTCAGCAAAAATTCAAACAGTAACACTCTCTCCAAAGGGTATTAGTTACTCCCCTGTGAACACAAAGACTTGCAACTTCAAACCTCAACTCCAGTTCTACACCAAAAAACTGCCCCTAGACACATCAGTATACCTGAAAGAGCGTCTCCACCCCCATCGTTCTGCCTGGACACTGAGGTCCAGCGCCTAGGGCCTTCTGGCGGTTCCCTCACTGTAAGAAGGAAAGCTACAGGGAACCAGGCAGAGGGCCTTTTTGGTAGTGGCACCCGCCCTGTGGAACGCCCTCCCACCAGATGTCAACGAGATAAACAACAACCTGACATTTAGAAGACATCTGAAGGCAGCCCTGTTCAGGGAAGCTTTCAATGTGTGACATTTTAATGTATTTTTAATCTTTGTTGGAAGTCGCCCAGAGTAGCTGGGGAAGCCAAGCCAGATGGGTGGGGTACAAATAATAATTTATTTATTATTCGTAGTAGTAGTAGTAGCGTATGCTAATGTAGGAAAACTGATTTGATATGTGAGATGACATAAATATCCCACCTTTTTGTCCTAAATGTATGGCTTGTTCTACTGCAAAATGGCATCTTCGGCTGGTGGTCCTGTCAACAGATCAGATTACTAGTAAGAGACCACAATAGTATCCATAATCAATATATGTGACATACCTAATATACTTTAGGGCTGCTGTGATATTTACAATAAGAAAATACTAGTTTCATAAGCTAGCTAGTTCTGTTAAGTCAATGCACATTAACACCTATGAAAAACGGTGACTCTGAAATATATTATTCAGCATTTCCCGAGTTGCGTGAAGAATGTGTGCCCTTTTGCTTCATAATGAATTGAAATACAATTTTAAGAAAAAGCATACCTGCTAACAGTAAATTCCACATCCATAGGTTCAGAATTATATGCCTGTTCGAACTCTGGGTTAAGCTTCAGAGTAACCTCTTCATCATGAATCTGTATACAGAAAGGAAAAAAGACCACAAACAATTATTTATTATGTTGTAGCACTAAAAGAACTCTTAACATGGTATGATGACGATGATAAAAATAAATAATTATTTGTACTCCACCCATCTGACTGGGTCGCTCCAGCCACTCTGGATGGCTTCCAACATATATATATAAGCGTAGTAACATTAAAAGCTTTTATATACAGGGCTACCTTCAGATGTCTTCTAAAGGTTATATAGTTACTCATCTCCTTGACGTCTGATAGGAGGGTGTTCTATGCTAACAGTAACTTTTAAGCTTTTAAGAAAAATGTTTTAACAGAAATTGCATTTAACTGTTGAAATTCAGAGATTAGAAGCACTGAACATATCTAAGAACTTAGATATAAAATAATTCCAAGGAATAGCAGTAACAAAGTATTTCTTGTACTTTTGTTTCCTTTCAAAATCTTAGGCTGTCATGCTATAAATGCTTACCTGGGGGTAGGTCCCACTTACGTCTCAGTAAACATGGATAGGGCATCATTGTTAAAAAAACAAAACAGGACAAAAGCCAAATAAAGCAAAAGGTATGGGGAGCTTACCTCAGTGACAAATGCAATGTAGTGGACTATGGGCTCTGAATAATCTTGGGTCTTCAATATTACTCTGTCACCTGAATTAGAAGATATAAATTATTTCATTGGTCCTGTACAAATTATAGCAATTAGGTGGCTATCCTGTACACAGGAGACTGAAAGAAAAGATCTATTACTGAGAATGATCAGCAAAGTGCTATTGTGAAATACAGTGGTACCTTGAGTTACATACGCTTCAGGTTACAGACTCCGCCAACCCAGAAATAGTACCTCGCGTTAAGAACTTTGCTTCAGGATGAGAACAAAAATCGTGCTCCGTTGGCGCGGCAGCAGCAGGAGGCCCCATTAAGTACTTAACACGAGGTACCACTGTAACATCTTTATGAAAGATTATTAGGATTTGTGATTTTAAAACCCAGCTACAGTGGTACCTCTAGTTACGAACTTAATTTATTCCGGAGGTCCGTTCTTAACCCGAAACTGTTCTTAACTAGAGGCGTGCTTTCGCTAATGGGGCCTCTTGCTGCCACAGCACCGCCAGCACACGATTTCCGCTCTCATCCTGGGGCAAAGTTCTCAACTCGAGGTAACTCTTCCAGGTTAGCGGAGTTTGTAACCTGAAGCGTTTGTAACCTGAGGCATTTGTAACTCAAGGTACCACTGTATTTGTCAGGACTTTAAGGACACTGCTATGGAGCTTTATATACCCTACTTATTCTGCTGTTTCTGAATTTTTCTGTCATATTGGGAAATAAATGAAAACAGATAGGTGATACAGTGGTGCCTCGCAAGACGAAATTAATTCGTTCCGCGAGTTTTTCCGTCTTGCGAAGCACGGTTTCCCATAGGAATCACCAAAGTCTTCAAAAACCTCAAAAAAGGCTACCACACCGCGTGCTGAGTTGCTCCTCGAAGTCAAGTCGCAACTGCACCTCTTCAAGCAATGCACCCTGGGTATTAACGGTTTTAAGAAAAAGGAAACAAACAAACTTGCAAGACGTTTTCGTCTTGCGAAGCAAGCCCATGGGGAAATTCGTCTTGCGAAGCAACTCAAAAAACGGAAAACTCTTTCGTCTTGCGAGTTTTTCATCTTGCGAGTTTTTCGTCTTGCGAGGTACCACTGTACATATCTGATTTCTCTGATAAAAGGAGATGCACTTTAAAATCAAAAAGGGTTTATGTTTATATGTATATTTTCTGTAGGTTTTTGGATAAAAAAGATATAAGAAACAAAAGTACTTTACTAGGTCTGAGCCCTGCCAAAAGGTATTGGCAGGACCACTTAATGCTGTTCAGATCAGTATTCTGCTGACAGAGCAATATCAACACTGTGTTTAAGACAACAGAAAATTCCACACCTATACATAAAGAAGGGCGGCCCTCTGCAACTCCTGGCACCCGAAGTACCAACAAATTTCCATTCTTTTCCAAGGTGACTCCACACATAGATAATTCTTTGATTTCCATCTCTTCATAGATTTCCTCCAGCCACAGCAGAGCAGAAAATTTTGCTTTATAATTAGCTAGAGTCAGGGCCTGAAAAGAAAGAAGCTTTATATCACATCATTTATATATTACAGAACCACCAGAGCCCTCAAATACCAATAATGGAAGTCAAGGCAGTATTTACAGAGAATCCAAGGCAGTCCAACAGCCAAATACTGACTGGGCACAACAAGTTTAAGATGTCCACTGTATAACAAATGGGGGCAAGCTGGTCATTTAATGCTGGGGTGGGCAGAAAGTCGATCTGATCTACTGTTATATCTCTGGGTGATTTGCAGTAGATCAGCAAGGATTTCTTGCTCAATATTGCTTAACAATAGCAACAAACATACCCCTTCCCCAAAACTCCTCTACTGAAATGAATAAAGCTTGGAGAAACTAAGAACACAATGAAAACACGTATTTATAGGCAATTATAGCCCACCCTTCAGCTGCCTCTGAGCTATGTATGTTATCTATGCTACAGCAGTATCATCCTACCTCTCCAAGACTTGGCTGAAAAATCAGTATGTCCATTTTCTTTTCCACACATCTCCTTAATAGATCTGGAATAGGGTACTGGGGAAGGAAACTTGGTAGTTGTCTCCTTGAGATTCTAAGGCACCAGAAGTTAATAAACTGTAGTTTACTGTCAGGATACAAAATCAGTTCTCACATATTCAAAGTTGGCCAGTTAGGATGGGATTTCATTTAGCAAATTAAGAAAACTTTTATCAGCCACAAAATGCATAGGGACTAGAGACTGACTTGACAAAATGCATGGCACTGATCAGCCAGCTGAACTGCTAGATTTTAAATTTTAAACGTTTTAGATTAGTTGGTTCCCGTAGACCTTATCAGTAAACATGCAACATCCATGTTAAAGAGCTACCTTTACCACAAGGACATCCACTAGCCCAACGTGACTCCCCTTCATATTCCAAACACCATCATTTGCTCTGGAAGGCACATGGCCCTTCGAAGATTGAACATAATAAGTCTGAGTAAATACATTTAAATATTGGGAAATCTGTTGCTAAGACAGATCTGTATCATGTCCATTGCTGTCAGTATGGATTTGCAACATGTGTGGTGGTCCTTTTCTAAAATTCAACTTAAGTGGGAACAACAGTTGATTGAGAAACTGCTTCTTTTCCCATGGGGAAGGATGGAAGATTAAAGAACTCAAGAGGGCTAAAATGGATAAAACTGACAGATGTAGTTTCCTGAAGAAATGGATGGCTAGAATAAACACCCTAAGTAGCATCCTTTTATTGTAGTTTAGAATAAAGATTAGGTCACAGGAATATTAAAAATCCCATTGTATTTATCTAATCAATTCTCTGTCATTAAAAATAATAATTATGGAGACTGAAGATTTGTTGCTGTCGACTCCCAGCCACATTTCAAGGTGCTGGTTTTATCTTGAAAACCATAAATGAACTGGCCCACAAAAGTAAAGGACATTCTCTACTACAAGCTCCAGCCTCAATTTTCTGTTTGCCAAGCTAAGCTAATGGCCACAAGGAACAGGGATCTACCAGGTAATGAAGTCAATGAGACTTTTAAGATTTTATGTATATACTTCAGGATGCTGCCTCTGCACGTGCTGCTCGCCAACCCCCACATAAACCCCTTCACGCTTTCTTCAACCCCCCCTCCCCCCCCCCCCCCCCCCCCCAATTCCAAGAATTTCGTTGCTGCCACTCACAAAGTGGGAAAGGAAGAGGAGAGTGCTTTCCCCCCTTTGCCCCATGCTGCTAAGATAAGAAAGTGTGTATTCTGAAATGCATGCTTCCTTTTGACTGCAGTGGATGAAGGGATGGCAAAAATGATGGAGAGTGTGTGAAAGCTTTCCTGAGTCTCTAGTTAACCAATGGAATGGCTCAATCGGTAGAGCATGAGGATCTTAATCTCAGGGTCGTGGGTTTGAGGCCCACTTTGGGCAAAAAGATCCCTGCATTGCAGGGGGCTGGACTAGATGACCCTCAGGGTCCTTTCCAGCTCTACAATTCTATAGTTCCTGCTAGCCAGTTCGCTCAGCTGGACCACCTGCCCATGTGTCTGTGTGGCTGCCCACTAGCTTGGACTCTGGGCTTTCCTTGCTCTGTTGTGAATACATGCAAGAGGCAGCAGTGATGACAACAGAGGGAACATGGGAAGGTCACCCTTGCTCTGCTTGCCTGCTCACTTTGCCCCATTACTGTCACACTGGAGCTCACATGGCTGCCAGTACAACTTTAAATTACAGAATTATTCCACAACAACAAAGATGGATACAACAAAATAGATATAACTCGGTGGATTATTATCAATTATTATTATTTTTCAATTAAAAAAAATCTAAAGGCTTGCTTAAGCAGATTATCATGGTGTACTTGGCAGTACCTTTTCAATTCTGGTAAAACTATTGTTGCCTTGTCGTTATGAGAGTCCGAAGTGATTTGACGTTTTCGTTGGGAAAAAGGCTGAGTAGCTGCTATTAATAACTCCTCTTCTGTTTCTATAGTTGCTTCAACGTAGCGACCGATAACACAGTCAGAAAAGCAGAGCAACAAGAGGTCTTTGCAGCGGCCAGGGTTCCTTTAAAGGCACAAAAGCAAGGCAAAACTTTCATTAAAAAACCTAAATGAGACAAAGCTTATAGAAAAATTGTCTTTTACTCTGTGCTACGTATGCGAACAAGAGAACCAAACAAAGAGTATCTGAGCAGTTTTCCGCTTCTTTGGTGGACAGCAGAGCTTGAGGTTGGCAGGTGAACACAGGAGTGAAAGATGAAAATGGTGTGTACAGAGCTGTATGGGGCAAAGCTGTGAATGAGACAGTCAACTTTTCATTCTTGACTGCAAACTGTTGGACCCGGAAGGTGCAAAATTAGAGCTAGTCATCATCAGACATGACAGTGAAACAGGTTCCAGTGACTGAAATAGAAAGCACTCTCTCTTTATCTGTCAATGAACTTAGCTGAGTGTATGAGAAAACGCAAATAGCAGCTGTTCTGGAGGGTAAAGGTAAAGGGACCCCTGACCATTAGGTCCAGTCGTGACCGACTCTGGGGTTGCGGCACTCATCTCACTTTATTGGCCGAGGGAGCCGGCATACAGCTTCCGGGTCATGTGGCCAGCATGACTAAGCCGCTTCTGGCGAACCAGAGCAGCGCACGGAAACACCGTTTACCTTCCCACTGGAGCGGTACCTATTGATCTACTTGCACTTTGACGTGCTTTCGAACTGCTAGGTTGGCAGGAGCAGGGACCGAGCAACGGGAGCTCACCCTGTTGCGGGGATTCGAACCACCAACCTTCTGATCAGCAAGTCCTAGGCTCTGTGGTTTAACCCACAGCGCCTCCCGCGTCCCAGTTCTGGAGGATACCTGTCCCTATTGCAAGCCACATGTACAACTTCATATCTTTTATAATCTGCTACTCCTCTGATCATTTGTCCAGCCTATTTTGCTCTTATTCTCATTAAGTGAGTTCCTATACTCATCACCCTCTTTGCTTTGCCACTGACTCAGCTGTTCTGGTGCCATAATCTATGAATTCAGAGAGCCATGCCCAACGTCTTTGGCTACTTTAAATCAGAACCTTTGATTACAAATTCTTTCAAACATCACCTTAATGGATCAAAATGGCTGAACTGTAAGACATTTCATGCAAAGACAGATTCCCTTGCATATAAGCTAGGACTGATTCAAATGTTGTTCTGAATAATTGGTGCATACTCCAGAGAGCTAGAATTCCCTCTTGGGTGACAGCTACTTCCCTGATGAGATCAATTGCTAATTAGGCAATTCCTTTTCACACTGCGGGCAACCTTCACTGCTGCTAGCCAAACTTCTGTTGAGGGGGAGGAATATGAAAGCATAAATGTTGAATATATTATCTGTTCTTAGACAACCAGATCTTCTGAAGTCAAAAGCAGGTATTTAGCTACACCAAAGTTGTGTCATACCTAGGGATTTGCATTACTAAAATTGCACACTGGACTGCAATTCCTTCTGACTATCAGTTAGCTTTCTGGCCACTAATCCCAGAACCCATAATTTACTGTTGTTTTGTAACATTTTAAAGCAAGAAAAAGAACGTACTGTATACTTACTTTGCAGTGCATGTAACTACTATAGAAATCTTTCTCCCAGAAGGCAGAGAGATAGCCTCGATGGGTTCTGCTGTTTTCTCTTCTCCAGTTTCTTTTTGCTCTTTTTCTAGTTTCTCAGGTTGTCTGCTAACAAAGTTGTTATCATCTCCAATATTGTTTTCATCCACAGGCTGAACTTCTATGGAAATAACAAATTACACTATTCTAATTACACAGAATATAACATGCCGAGGCTTCTTTATAGACAAGAGAGGAATTAGGCATGTATGTGTGACTTTTTTCTTATATTCTTATATTTACCTGATGGATTCCCTAGGGATGCTGCAGAACTCTTCTGACATGTTCCTGGCACTTGAAGACAAAATTGCTTCTCTTTATCCCAGCCACCTAATTTGCAGCTAATTAAAGAATGTGCTGCTTTCCCTTTATTCCTAAGAAGGGGGGGGGGGACACACACATTTAAACCTCACTGTTTATATGTCAATAGAAATTCATTCTATTTATTATTACAATTTATTATTAATACAATTATTAGATTTACATTCCACACCTTCCTCCATAGGAGCCCAGGGCAGCAAGATGATGCACACGCCTACCCTGCTGAAACTGTAATTTGACAGCAGCAAGCAGGTGCTCTGACAAGCATGTCTGTGTTCCAAGACATCCACAAGGTACAAGGGGTTGCATCCAATACTGCTCTTATGCAAATGGAAAAAAGTCCTTTCAGCTGCAGAAGGGCACTTAGTCGAGCAGTGGCATCCGTGAACACAGGGGGAGCTTAATTTCACCAACTCATCCCACCCTTCGAAAAATCTGGTAAGAGAGATTGGGGGACCTTGTGGAACATCTTAGGAGGTGGCACTGAAGAAAGGTTGTTTAGTGGAGGCTTCTACAAGATTAAAGACCTTTCTGTAAATGGAAAGACTATTTCTATACAGGCAACACCTGATTTGTTGCGTTCTGGGTCATTGCATGCAATGGTGGAGCATGCATAAGCACATTCCGTCCCCCTTTCCAGCTCCTTCCGGGTCACCGTAATGCAATATGAAACGTGTGTAAATCAGTCGTTGCCTGTGCACGGAAAGGCATCAATAGATGCAGGCCAAGATTTGTTATTATTTAAAGATGCAACAATACTCTTTTTTAAATTTAAACCCATTTCCTCTCTTTATTAAGCTTAAGTAATGACACAGACGTGACTTCACCTGCCCTTTCGCCATGGGAGGCAGCTTCACCAGATTTACGTTTTCGGGTGGGGGGGCCTATATAACCAAATACTTGAAATCCACATCACCTGGGTCCTCCATGGTCCAGATGCATGACTCATCTCCACCAGGAGGTCTGATTACAGTACTGTGGACCAAACTTTGCAGCGCTAACTCCAGACAGAGATCAGACAGGTCACATTCCTGTTATTCTGGCATTTGATGAAGACTCTATTTCAGCAGGCATCTTAAGTGAGCTTTTCTCATATTATGGTTCATGTCAACTGATTTTACTCCTACTGCATCCCTTCTGTAACCTCCTTGTACATAACTGAGAAACTACATGGCTAAATGATATTTAAAAACACTGAAATTAAATGTGTAGTGGTTCATGTAGGGACGCAGGTGGCGCTGTGGATTAAACCACAGAGCCTAGGACTTGCCGATCAGAAGGTCAGCGGTTCGAATCCCCGCGACGGGGTGAGCTCCCGTTGCTCGGTCCCTGCTCCTGCCAACCTAGCAGTTCGAAAGCATGTCAAAGTGCAAGTAGATAAATAGGTACCGCTCCAGCGGGAAGGTAAACGGCGTTTCCGTGCGCTGCTCTGGTTCGCCAGAAGCGGCTTGGTCATGCTGGCCACATGACACATGTACGCCGGCTCCCTCGGCCAATAAAGCGAGATGAGCGCCGCAACCCCAGAGTCGGCCACAACTGGACCTAATGGTCAGGGGTCCCTTTACCTTTACCTTAGTGGTTCATGTGTCAGACTAGGACCTGGGAACCAGGATCCAAATCTCCACTCAACCATGAAGCTCACTGGGCCAGTCCCTGCCTCTCAGCTTACCCTTCCACACAGAGTTGTTGCATTAAATGAAGAAGGAGAGAAGCATGTATTCTGCTTGGGAGCTTCTTGGGGAAAAGTTGAAATGTAAGTGCAATAAACAAACAGTAAGTGTAGGGGGAATGCTAGAAATAAATGGAGGTTTGTGTGCTACTTACTATTCACAAAATTTACAATCATTAATTAAAATTGTTGTAAAATTAGTTTTTCACATTAAAGCTTCATGCATCTAATGACGCAGCTATTTACAAAAGGAATGTTACCAGTTTTACTGACCCTCCCACTTCCAAACTCCTGGCTGAATGGACTCTAAAAGCCCAACTGCAAAGATAACTATGAGGAAAAAAATACATCATGATTTCATGATGTATAAATGCTTTTAAAGAATAAATGCTTTTAAAAGGTAAAATCTAGGGAAGAAGAAGTTACAACTTACTCTATCCATACTTCGATGCTTTTATTCATTCCTAATTTTAGTGTTCCAAAGTTTATCATTTTTGATACCTCTAGGCCTTCTTTGTCCTTCATTAAATTTTCATATGATTCATCCAAATTGGTTGCATTGGTTAGAGATGACCTGTAAGATTTCAAAATTAGAAACCACGTTGCAAAACTACGAATATACAATTATGTAACAAAGCCTAATCTGACACACATCTACATTTTTCTTTTCTCAAGTTAGAAAGTTAAAACTGACAAAACTTTCATAAAATGCTAAAACCAGAATTTTTTTAAACCACTCTTCTCAAGACATACATGGAGAATTATGAATGCAATTTTAATACTTCTGGCCTCACTTCAAAGTAGATTTTTAAAAAGTGAACTCTAAGCAGTCGTTGACTGAGGGAAGAAGTTTTTTATTACCAGTTATTTTCTGCTGGAGCCATACAAAGTGCTCTCCAGATATAACATGATTGGTTACTCTCCACAACCACCACATTGACAAGGTCATGTCTACGAGGAAAATAACCATCAGGAAGTTTCAGGAAATCCAGGGTGAAAAAGATACTGTCGTCGACTACACCAGTTCTTCCACAGACACTGGAAACACGAAGCTGTAAAAAATGTAGTTAGCTTTAGATGCAATAAAATCAGTGTAAGAATGCATAACCCATTTGAGGTTACTGAGTGGGCACTGTACTCCAAGCCATCCAATTACAGTGGTACCTCGGAACTCGAACATAATCCGTTCTGGAAGACTGTTCAACTTCCAAAATGTTTGAGTTTCAAGGTTGAGCTTCTGGTTGGCCGACAGCTAAGTTTTTGCACAGTGAAAGCCGTGTCGGACATCCGTGTTCTGAGGAACATTTCAAAACCGGAGCACTTATTTCCAGGTTGTTGGCATTTGGGAGCTGAAATGTTCGAGAACGGCGCTGTTCGAGTTCCGAGGTACCACTGTACTCTTTAAAAACTGCCACATAGTATATTAAACCTTAAACTGTATGTTGTAGGTAAAGGTAAAGGTACCCCTGCCCGTACGGGCCAGTCATGTCCGACTCTAGGGTTGTGCGCCCATCTCACTTAAGAGGCTGGGGGCCAGCACTGTCCGGAGACACTTCCGGGTCACGTGGCTAGCGTGACGAAGCTGCTCTGGCGAGCCAGCACCAGCGCAGCACACGGAAACGCCGTTTACCTTCCCGCTATAAAGCAGTACCTATTTATCTACTTGCACTTAGGGGTGCTTTTGAACTGCTAGGTGGGCAGGAGCTGGGACTGAAAGACGGGAGCTCACCCCGCCACGGGGATTCGAACCGCCGACCATGCAATCGGCAAGCCCTAGGCGCGTCCTAAACTGTATGTTGTACTGTACTCTAATTATCTCAGAGGCTCCCTTGTTAAGGAGATGTATCGGTGCCTCTGAAGGTGGAAGAGACCATGGTCCAGAAACTCAAAAAGTCTGCTCTGCTCTGCCTCTTCTCCTCTTTCGGTCCATCCATCTGCCTTCCTGCCTCCTTCAACTCGCTGCGTTCTCTTCTGTCTCCTTCCTCTTCCCTCCTCCTGCAACTCTCACCTGGTCTCTCCATCTTTCTTCCCTCTGAGCCCTGCTGAGCACTCTTCTCACACTTCTAATAGTACTGCCAGCTGACTGGGGATGGGAACCCTGCAGGGATGCTGCAACAGCTCATGCCAGCAACTGGATTCCTCTGCTGAGGTGCCCAGATGGGCTCCACAGTGGAGAGGTGTGATTTTGTGCCCCCCCAGGTATGCCCCTCAATGTTCTTAACTGCCAAGTATCGTTAAGTCGTCTTCTATGAGCCGCTTGACCAAAATATTGGTTTTGTTAACTTTGACTCTTGGAGCACTACATTCAAAGTGAATGATCACTCCACATCGCCTGTGGAGTGATAGCTAATAACTAGATTTTTAAAAATTGCCAGTGATCATTACATAGTAATAGTAACATTTCCAAACTACAGCTCCATTCAGGTGTTAATACTTTGGTTGCCTCTATGCACGTCTCGGGACACTCCCAATGTCACTGTGTAAGTAACATTCAGATAAAGTTTGGAAATCCATTCGATGGACACAAGCTAACTCTCAGTGTTTTTATATATATAGATACACACACACACACACACACACACACACACACACGACAAGCTTCAAGTCAAAAGGTATACCTAAACTACAATCTTGAAACTTTACAGTGGTTTAACTGTCATGGCTTTCTATAATACTTCACAACTGTACTCTTGTGAAGGGTTGATGACTCCTTTACAGATTCCACAGAACTAAAATTGTCAGGGATCCTGATGATAGAGGGAAGCCATTAACAGTTAAACTACTTGAAGTCCAAAATGTGGTTTTCAGAGTTGAGGCCCAAATCAGGAGATTTTAATACAATGAACATGCTTCCTATATAAACAGGGTAGCTTTACATGCAAGGACAGTTCCTGCTATATAGTTACCCATCCTTTCACCTTTTACATTATAGTATTTGATACAATATTTTTAAGAAACCCCAAAATTAAACCGTTCAATAGACATACCTTGTCAATTCTCTTATACCGCAAGGGCTTTACAGAAACTGCTTCACTGGTCCAAGTTGTTGGGTTAATGAAATATTCTACTTGCACCCAATCTCCTTTACAAGGGTCAAAACCTTAACAATAACATTACAAGAAAATGGAAACAGTTTGAACAAGGCTAAGTCACTTTAAGAAGAGTTAAAAGCACTGGAGCACTAAAAGGCAAATATACCTAGTTACCAGACCAAAATTTGGATTAACTGAAGCAATGACCAGAAGGGTAGCCATATTAGCATGTTGCAGCAAAAACCAGGAATTTTCTGGCACCTTAAAGACTAATGAATTTATTTTGGTATAAGCTTTTGGGGACTTTAACTTGCAAAAGCTTATGCTGTAATTCATTAGTTTTCAAGGCATCACAAGACTATTAGCTGCACTGTTTTATTCTTCGAAATACCAGAGGTCAAAGTTTCAAAATGGAAAAAGGGAAAGTCCTCCAAACTTCAAGAGTCCATTCAAGTTTTGAACAGATCTAAGATTACATGGCTTATTCAACAATCTCTGAAAGGTAACTGAGATGGTAAAGATGCTTACAGATTCACATATACAAAACACAGTTTTCTAAACCAGTTTATATTCTTAGAAACCCTTTTGTCAACTCATCTAAAGCACTTTTCAAAGAAAGAAACCCTCTGCAACTTAAGAACACAACTTTGTGTTTACAACAATTATCAAGGTAGGCCTAACAGTTACCTTCACAAACATCATCCATGGAAAAGGAGGTTGTCTGATTAACACTGCCACCAACTGCAGTTAGAGAAGTAATACTGCCAATGAGTGTTTTGGTGTCCTGGTCCCCTTGATAAGGACACTTGCTGTCATCTTCCCATTTATCAGATACCCTTTCTACCTGTAGAACAAATCAAAATTACCTACAGGAGGCATCCTAGCAGGACCTTCAAATGTGATTTGAGACCTAAGGCTGAGGTTCTTCTGTTGAAAGTGGCCCCTCTCCAAATGCTGAACAACTTGTTCAAACATGTACATAGCTGTCAACCTTCCACCAATACAAATCTTTATGGACTGAACCTGGAAGCATGCTGAATACAAACCAAGGGGCCAAAACCAACCAGGATCAGCCTTATATTAGAGAGCTTACCAGTATTTTGGCCATGAAGAGATGCCAAAAGACGCAAAGGCACTTAAAGAGAGCCATGAGGATCCAGTACACTGAGCTGCAGACATTGGAGAGGGTGGACATGCAGGTGTCTGCTCACAGATCTTGGCTTTGAAAGCAGGGGCAGACGGTTTCAGAAAGGAAAGTGTTGGTATTGTTTAATTAATTTACTCTTAAGTTCTGCTGAACCTACCATCAGAGCATGCACTCAAACTGTAAGGGCTCATACATTCCTTGGCCCAACAAGGAATCAGGTGTGCCATTTAATCAAGCCGGCTTGGTAAGAGAACCAGATAAGAGGGTGCACACTGTTGGGGGTGGGGTGCTGAACCAGAAGAAGGTATATGCTTTCTAAGAATTTCCAAAGTTTATCAATGACCCCTGGAAGTTGCTTGCGAATGCGTCTTAAATTTTTCTTTATATACGTATCAACCACCTGAACAAGGTGAGATAATTTGATACTGTGAAGACTACCAAAGTATGTATTAGGAAGCTTCTTAATATTTACTCTGCTGGATGGGTTAACTGCTCAATGCTAGCTGATTACCTTCCATCTTGGGCAGTTACTGAACTACTGCAATTAGGGATGTTGGAGAATTCTGACAAAAACGAAGATGAATGGAAATTGCCAATGTTCCCTTATTTGTCCCCTCTCTGGAACAGAAATCAATCCAGCAGATATGACTGGTATTCAGCGCTGTTATTATTTTCAGTCTGCAAATGACATATAAGTCCCCCCACCTCCTCGCATTTTCTTTGCACTGAAATGGTGGAATAATGTAATGACAATGAAATTAACTGCTGTATGTAAATTATGTAATTTTGCCACAGCAGACAGCGAGACAAATATGAACTGCAGCAGAACCAAAACACTGCTGCATGTATGTAGTAGTTTTATCTTCAGTTTAAATTCGTACATGTTAGCTTTCTTCAGTTTGAGTTCGCTTTGATTTTTAGCTCTCAACAGAATTGATCTGTCTCTCTCTGGAGCAATCTGCTGGCAACTTCCTGCAAATTTAATGGAAAATAACCCTTCCTAATTTCAGGATGGGAAGAAGTGCTGCTTCTTCGCAGTATCTTTCCATATGCATCATTGCTTAGTGTTTTTTTCTACAAATCCCTGGAAATGATTACTGTACATTTTTGGAGAGGTACTTGACCTAACATTTAGTTTTCATTGCACATTCTCTTCTCTCCTGATGTTGTATTTTGTCTACTGCCAGCCTTGCTGATTCTAGAGGCTGTAGCCAGCTACAGGAACTACAGCCAGTGGGACAACTCTGCCACCTACTGGGTCCTGTAGGTATTCCTCTATCTGGAATACCAGCAATGTACTTTATATGCCGTATCACATGCAAATACATCCTTTAAAAATTGAATGTTAGGGGCCTAGCTACACTACAAATGCACAAAACTGTTTCTACAGCAGTTGAACAAAGACATTGTTCTTATAAAGGAGACATCCTCTTTCATAGGTAGCTGAACATAACAGTGACTGCCTTCTGAAGACCACTGGCAAATTATGATCTTTTCTGTATAAACTGTATGAACTGAGACAGCTCACTACCAGTTAATAAATGTATATGGACCAAACTACACACTATGAAATAATAAATTATCTGAACTAAATCAGGTTGGCTCCTTGTTCTTCAGCTCAGTAATACTCCATTTATGGAAAAGTTTAATAAAATGCTGAATTTCAGAGCAGATTGGTTTAAATCAGCAAGAAAAATGTGTTTAAATCATGTTTTCCACTGAAAGATCTTGTTTATTCTTCACAGTAAGGGCTTGTCCACACTTCCGCTTGTTCTGTACCTAGAAAACAGAGGCCCGATTGGTTTTTTTCCTTTGTGCTCCCCCCCCCCCTCGTTTCCCTCAGGAAAACCTGCTGTTTACTGCTGAGTTGGAACAAACATCAATCCACTGAAAAAATGATTGGCATTTGTTCTGATTCAACAGTAAGCAGCGGGTTTCCCTGGTGAGGGGGAAGTGGCGGGACAAGTGGAAGTGTCGACAAAAGCCCTAAATTGGTAGAGGAAGGGCCTATCTACGTTCAAGAGTCTGAAGTGACCGGCTTTCTTGCCAAATAGGCATATGTAATAAAGTCTCTCACTTTGATCAACTGAGATCAGTTATACACAAAATTGAAGTTTATTTTACAGACAGTTAACATAATCACACGACCAATTTCTATAGCTATTTGAATCTCACCCTGATTGCCCTTAATCCATGAGAGGTTTTATCTTCTTCAACAAGAGCTACAACCTGCTGTCCAACTTGCAGTGGAATGTTGCTCATCACAGCTTCGCTGGTGAAACAGATCAAATCATCTATCAAGCCGTAGTCTAGGCAGAATCTTGTCACTACACCATTTACGGTTTTTAACTCACTGCCATCTAAAAAGAAGACAAAATACATTTAAGTTGGGTCAAAAATAATTTGCTGTATTTGCTACAGCATTGGGAAATTATTCTTGCTGGATCTTGCCACCTCTAACAGAACATCTGTAAGGATTTCTATAAATGAAAATGGTTAGCAAAATAAATGTTATTTATTCATATGTTTTCCCTCCCCTCTTCTGATTAGATTCTAAAGCAGCATAGAAACAAAGTGTTTTTTTTATGACTAGCTTATCGGAGCAAATGAAGCCGATACTTTCCGTTTCTCTCCTTTCCTCACAAGCTCAGAGTAAAAAAGGACTGGGCTTAACCTCCAGGGGTCCTTTACCTTTATCACCTCAGAGTAATGAGTTATTGTCTGGGTTTTGTCACACCATAGTTTTTCAAAAACATCCAAACTGACAAAACTATGATTTGCACTTGAGCAAGGGAAGGAAGGAAGTTAACATGCAAGCCCAAAGCTCCTTCCATGATTATTCCTGTGGTGCCAAACCATAATTTGGCATTTTGGCCAAATGTAGAGAAAACTGAATTATCTTAATTTGGTTAATTCCTTGACAGGAGGTAAGGAATCTTACTGAGTTTATTTAAACGATAATACCACATTGGGAAACTTTCCAGGTATAACACCCGGCAGCCCTAGTGTTGGAACGGCCTTCACCAAAGAGAGCTTATCAATGCAAAATTTAGTTGAGTTTAACTTGATGAATATCAAGGGAGCTCCAGTTTCTATATTCTTAATGGCAATTTCCCTACATATGTTCTGGGGGTTTCTAACATTTTCCACAGTTCACTATACAGTACATTATGGTTTTGTGGGTAATAGCTATCTGCAAATGGGGATTGGGTCAGATAAATTTGTTTGACAAACATCAAAGCCACAACATGGAGGGGGAAGACCTTCCCATTCACCACCAAGAAAATATCCAATAGTTCCTCAGAATAAAAGCAAATCACAACTACTGTAGGTTTTAAGTCTACTGAAAGAGGAAGCAAAGTCATATGTACAACTTTACAGACAGGGTTTCCTTAGTCTTGGGAATAACATATATAAGGGTGGCAAACCTGCAGACCTCCAGACATTAAGATCATAAGCCAAAGGTCTATCTATTCCAGCATCCTGTTCTTACAGTGGACGATCAGATGCCTATGGGAAACCTGCAAGCACAAGAGCACTCTCAGCTGCGACTCTCAGCAACTGATATTCAGAGGGAGAAAAACAACTCTGTATTCATTTTCTTTATGCAGGGGTTCGCAACTGGTGGCCTGCTGACCACAGAGGGTCCACGTAACCCACCCATGAGGTTTGTGACACCATTCACATAACAAAAACTACCATAGAGATATCAGTATTTTCAAAAGTAGGGAGTCTATGGCTTGGCTTTTCAAAAACAGGGGGTCTGCAGTACTTAGCTAACAGGTAACCACTGCTCTACACCATGTATATTATTGTGCATGAAAATAATGGCCCTCTCACCTTTTTCCTAAATTTAAGTGTCAAATCTTGTAACCTTTCCACATTGGGGAGGTAATCCTAAATTTGTTTTATGAACCCCAACATGGAATTCACCTTTTTCA
>JAXCMG010000071.1:1020532-1086770 GCA_034642415.1 Podarcis siculus | reverse complement strand
TATATATATACACACACACACACACACACACACACACACACACACACCTTTATATATATAAAAAGGCATCGGGGAAGGCCTGAGCAGGGACGTCAAAGGTTTTTTGTGTGTGTTTAAGGCTCCAGTCCTATGCTCGCTGTCCTGGGAGTAAGAACCACGGAACTCAACCGGGCTTACTTCCGAGTAAGCCCTAAAGGAAGGAACCCAAGGAAGGGCAACAAAGCTGAGCTCGAAAGGGAGGGAATGGGGGGGGAGCCAGTCAGCTTCTTCTACCTCCGGCTGCCCGGCGCCTGCCTCCTTCCATCTCCTCGTCCGCCCTTCGCCAGAAGAAAGAGACGACTTTGGAAAACAGGTGGTACATCTTCTCACAAGCCGGCGAGGCGCCTCTCTCGCGCTTCCCGCGCTTTTCCGCCTCCGCCCCGCGAAGCGCTGGACACCGAAGGGCCGTTCGCGCGGGAGGCGGACTGCGCATGCTCGGACCCGCTCTTATAAAGCGGCGCGGTTGCGCCGGCGCAAGCGCAGTAGCGACGCTCGATTTCGTTTTCACGCTCTCGCCTCGGCCGTTGCTGAACGATTGACGGGGACGGCGGGTCTTTTGTGGTTAAGCCTTTCCGGTCTACGTTTCCTCAGCAGCTCGTACCTGTACGCTGTATTGTTAACATCAGGGGGGCCAACATGAATCAAATATTGAAGGGTTTTTTTTGGGGGGGGCCCGCCCCGCATAATCGATCACATGACACACTCTTTGAATGGCAATGTCCATCAACTTTGGGGGGTCCTGGCCACCTCAAATATTTTATTGGGTGGTCGAGGTCCCCTCAGGCCCTAGGAGTTGGCTATTATTATTATTATTATACTGCCCTATACTCGGAGGTCTCAGGGTGGTTGACAGAATAAAATCGAAATATCATTATTAGCATTAGCATTTGAATTTATATACCGGCCTATACCCAGAGGTCTCAGGGCGGTTGACAGAATAAAATCAAAATACTGTATTATTATTACTTGAATTTATATACCTCCCTATACCCGGAGATCTCAGGGAGGTTCACAGAATAAAATAAAAATATTATTATTATTTGAATCTATATTCCACCCTATACCCGGAGGTCTCAGGGCGGTTCACAGAATGAAATCATATTATTATTATTACTATTATTATTAGAATGTATATACCTCCCTATATCCCGAGGTCTCAGGATGGTTCACAGTATAAAATCAAAATATTATTATTATTATTGTTGTTATTATTAGAAATTATATACCACCCTATACCCGGAGGTCTCAGGGCAGCTCCACAAAATACATAAAATAAAAACAGCAACCCAATAACACCGCCCCCCCCCAAAAAACCCTACATTTTAAAAGGGCATAGGATTCCAATCAAATCAACCAAAGGCCTGGTGAAAGAGGACTGTAGAATGCATGGGATTGCATTGTAAGTCAGTCTGCAGTGTGTGTCTCGGTACATTTCCTCATGGATACATTGCTGTGTGTTTTGTAGCATTGGAGACATCAGATCCTTGTGAGTATGTAAGTATACAAACTTTGGACCGGATCCAGATTTAGCCTCTGTTGGATCCACTGATATTGCTAAGCTTGACAATAGGTTTTCCAGCAGTGGAAAAGGAACGGGTGCATTTTTGGCATATCCCCTCCAGCCCGCTCCAAAAACTGCTCCAAATGGTTGGAGGACCTTCCAAAACAAATTTCAGAAAATGTGGGAGCGCAGACCCTCCCTGTTTTCGAGCTCTGTATTTACAGAAGCTGCCCCAGTTTCTGATTTAACCCTCAAAATGTCCCACTTTTCCTTAGAATATCCCTATTTTCATTGGATAAATATTGGAGGGTATGGAGTCATGTGACCCCTGAGCCAAGGAGATAAGTAACTATACAACAATACTTAAGTTGTAACTAAGTAACAGAACACATCTGAAGGCAGCCCTGTGTTGGCAAGTTTCTAAAAAAAATGTTTTAATGTTCTATTATGTTTTTTATACATGATAGAAACTGCCCTGAGTGGCTGGGGCCACCCAGTCAGATGGGCAGGGTGTAAATAATAAAATTATTATGATTATTATTATGGAATAGGACATCCCTATTTTCATCGGAGAAATGTTGGAGGGTATGGGGAGGCTGCAGTGGAGTGGCAGAAATCACGAAGAAAAGTTTCTCTCATTCTGATGGAAATCTTACTGTCAACTGATCGACACTGTTGAATACAAACCAATGTTCCTCATGCAAAATCTTGTGGAAAAGCCCATGCTGCACAATGTTACAATGGAGAAATGCATACAAAACTCACAAACCCAGCAGCATTGAACAATTCCCATGTGCATGAGGTGCCTTCAGATGGTGTGATGTATGCCACTTTATGTAGCAAGTTTTAGTTCAGGTGTAACTACATAAATTCAGAAAGACTAGCCAACCTTTTAATAATAAAAAAAAAGAGTAAGATAATATTGCAGGATGTTTACAAACATTTCACAATTTCGCCTGAAGTTGATTTTTAAGCCTGTTACAAGTTGACTAAAATTCAGAAACTGTTTAGCTCATTAGTGTCGTAACATTACAGAGACAGATAAATTAATTTTTAGACTCCCAAACATATTTTGTACTTGATGAAGTATTAATTACCTTCAAAGAAATTGCTGTTGCTGTAATAGTGGCAGAAGTCCTCTTTTTAGAAGAAAGATTTTAAAATAGTTCCCTTAAAATGAGCAAATATGGAAAGTGTGTATAGAATTGCACACTTGTTTGGGATTAGTAAAACCCATTGCATTCAGTGGGATTTGCTATAAAAGCTTGTCCGGATACGTAGAACATCCACTGAAATCTGTGAAACTTTCTTCCAAGTGAACATGTTTAGGATTTAATTACCTTTTATGTTTTTCCCCCTCCTGTGATTACACATTTTACAATGTTACTAGCTTTTGAGGATAAAAGTTATATAATTTAGCAAGAACAACTAATTACAGTACAATTCTATACGTGTCTACTCAAAAGTAAGTCTTACTGAGGCTTACTCCCAAGTAAGCGTGTATAGGATTGCAACTTCATGACTATCATAAGATATAACTAGATTAAACTGTGTGTTAAGTATTTTAAACATCAAAGATAGTTTGTATCTTTGTCATATTGAAACTTTTGCTTCAGTTTTTGCTTGCCCTAAGACAATTATGGAATCAGCCTTGTGAGAATATGGTACAGTAATTTTCTAGTATGTTCTCTTCATTAAAATTCAGTTGGCATTTCCCTGGTTCTCTGGCTTAACTGTGGTTTTTGCTGTGCTTTTGTTCCACGTATGAATAGACCTTGTTGAAAGCCAAAGTAGAAGAGCAAACTTTTCAAAGGCAGCATGAATCACTAAGCAGTGAGACTATAACAAAGTGTGCGGACAACTTTACTCACAAAACTATTCAAAGCTGAATATTAATTTCTCAGTTTAATGTAAGTATAACAGATTTTAACAACTGGTAAATATGTGGTTAAGTTTTAGTAATCGGTATACTCCGTAATTATTCTAAGTGAGTTGGGGGATAAGTAAAATGGATAAGTTGCATTTATATTACAACAAACTATTTTGTCATGTCATCAAGTACTGGATGCAGTGTGTTTTTAATGCAATCCTATACATTTAATGGGACTTACTCCCATCGAAGTATGTATAGGATTGTTGTCATAATTGTGCTTATTTCCCATTCTGTTGATAATTATGCAGAAGTGAATGTTAGCAAACTGTATTTATATATATATATATAAATTATTCAAGCTCTTTATAAAAAAGTAGAAGTTGTTAAATGGTTTGGATATATTGAATTATATTCATTTTATTTGTTGTATGGATGCTGGCCTATATGAAATATTAAGTATAATTGTTGATTTGTTTGCACACTGGGGTTGCTAAATATGATTAGAATGTAGAGTACAGAATTGTGCACTAATTTGAAAATAGTTATTCACTGTGCAATCCTATTATACCCATTTAACTCAGTGGGACTTCTGAGTAGACATGCATAGGACTGTGTGGTGATTAAAATTGTCTTCGGTATTTAATAATTCACAATTCAGTCTCTTTTACTGTCTTGGAATGGACTTTCGAGTATGAAAATTGTTAGGAACACAGCTTAATAATGTGATCCTAGCCTTGTTAATGTGATAGTTCTGTAGAAATATGTAACTCAAAGCATGCATTGAAGTAAAAAAGCACATTCTTAGCTCAAGATCCCCGAACAAATATAGAAACAATGTAAGATTTATTGGGAACTCCAAATTCAGAAATAAAAGGAAAATTTATTTTCACTTTAAAGCACCATGACCAAGGAGGAATCTTACAGGGAAGAATTTAGTTATGACAGAATGCCAACCTTGGAGCGTGGAAAACAAGAGAATGCAAATTATGTTCCAGATATTAAATCAAGCGACCTTCAACTATCAAAGAGGTTTCATCCATGTTTTAGTTATAAAACATGGATATATTCTTTGCTGATGGGGGTAAGTATGAAATGTTATCCCGGCCTGGTCAGGGCCGAATAGGTAAGGTTGTACTGGGCAAATATAGTAGGTTAATTTTTATTACATTATTACCCATGTCATTAAATCTGTTTGAAGTTGGAAAGTTTTGATTTTATAAAAGTAGTATTTACTGGAATTAAGTCTTACCAGTGCCAGCCTAATAGTATGGCAAAATGATGCAATTATCACAGAGGGCTGGGTCAAAGGTAAAGGATCCCTGGACGGTTATGTCCAGTCAAAGGTGACTATGGGGTGCAGCACTCATCTTGCTTTTCAGGCCGAGGGAGCTAGCGTTTGTCCACAGACAGCTTTCCGGGTCATGTTGCCAGCATTACTAAACAACTTCTGGCACAATGGAACACCATGATGGAAACCAGAGTGCACGGAAACGCCGTTTACCTTCCCACCACAGTGGTACCTATTTATCTACTTGCACTGGCATGCTTTCAAACTGCTAGGTTGGCAGGAGCTGGGACAGAGCAACGGAGCTCACCTGTTGCGGATATTTGAACCGCCAACTTTCTGATCGGCAAGCCCAAGAGGCTCAGTGGTTTAGATCACAACGCCACCTTCGTCCGGTGCCAGCCCGATAATATGGCAAAATGACACAATTGTCACAGAGGGCTGGTGCGGGGCATGACAAACTGGTGCTCTCCAGGCTAGGTTCTCACCCCATTAACCTCTTGCCTGTCCAGCCAGGTGGTGAGGGCAGGCTCTCTGCTTCCCTTTCCACTACTCCTCTCTGCCTCCTCTCCTCTTGCTCTGAGAAAAGGATAAAGGGGTCCTTCTGCAGAATGAGGCCCTCTCGGCAGGAGAGTGCTATTTAGGTCCCTTCCAACCTAGCACAAAAGAGCTTTTAAGCATTCTGCCTTGCTTGCCTTTAACTTCTGGAATTTTAACCAGTTGGTCTTCAACCACATATGGTTGAAATTGCACGAGTTAAATATGCATAAGATGTGATTGGATTGGATTTTAAATTGTGTAGGTAGCATAAATTTGAGCTTTTCAAAACCTTTCCAACCGATATGGACCATGCATGTATAAACCACACGAATGACTATAATGTACAATGGTTACCACTGAAATACCATTCCTTAGCTTGACTTTTTTTGTTTTTGTCTACTTGTTTGTTTGTTTTCTGATTGTGTTAATAATTTTATTATAGTCCGTAGTTTTATAACTGGCATTGCTAAGTGTCTAAGTATACGTAGGTTGCAGTCCTGTATACACTCACTTAGAAGTAAATTCCACCCAGTTTTTGGCACTTGGCGTGTTTTGAAGCTTGTGATGAATTTGTAGGATGTATGAAGTATTATGGGAGGTGTGGTACCTCTGGTGGGTCACACATCATGCTCCTGAGGTAGCATAGGTGCCATCTCGTGCTGAAGATTGTGGGTGCCTGCAACAAAGGGCTTCAACTATGCCCACTGACTGGGAGCGCAGCCCCCACAAATATATTATTGTGGGTGCCGAAGTTGGCTCCAGTGTGAGGTAGTTTGCCCAGCTTTGGTCCCCAACCTGCACTCAGCTCTCACCCATGGCTCCTAGAAGCTGTCAGCATGTGACAGCAGCCACACCCCAGGAAACAGCTTTGACTGGCCAGCCAAACCAGGTGAAGGTAGCCGACGGGTATCAAAGCCTCGGTGAGTTAGAGACTTACCCTGCATGCGAAGACAGGCTCTAGCAGATTAAGGGAATGAAACCAGTAGTGGGTCCAATGATCAAGAAAGTGGTTTCTGCACGTACTGTAGAAGGAAGTGAGGGGCAGATGGGAAAGTAGCCCTTCCCATCTGGGAAGTCAACCTGGGAGAAGGAAAACTCTGATCCTAAACCTCTGCTGTTTTGCGGGATATCATTAGGAGAAGAAAAGTCCAAGGAATAAACCCAATACAAGCTGGTGGCAAACATGTCAGTGAGGTCGAGAGGGAGGGCGAGTCTTGTTGTTTGGGCAACCCAGGACCTCCATACACACTGCCCAGGCTTGCACCCCAGGGAGGTCAGCTAACACTGTGGTTTCACTTCACCCCCAGAGGTCGAGATAGACGGATGCCAACAACAACATGAGAATAAAAATATAGTTCTTGATGCTTCTTGGGAATACTGTGGCTATAATAATTTAAATAATATAATATGCTTGCTTATTAACAGAAAATGTTAGGCACTGATGCTGCTAGCACACGGTAGTTGCAAAATAAATGTTTAGTAGTAGCAGTAACAGAAACTCCTGAGGATTTCCCCTGAGTACTGTACTTTGTTTAACAAGAACTACTAAAAAAATACTTAGAATGCTTCACTGCATAGCCACAAGATGTAGACAAGCTGTCTTTGCTGAGAAGTTTCATTGTTTTGTTAAGCATGCCTGCCAAGAAAGCAGCTTATTTTCTTTAGTTAACTTTAATTTACTGCTTTAGTAAGATTTTCTTTTTCCTAAATTGTTGCTTCGAGTGACAGCTAACTGACATCTTTTGCTGAATTCTTGCTGTCAATAGAGGAAGCATCATAAAGCGTTCCACTTATTTTTATGAACATATTGAGCAATTTCAGTCTATTCAAAGACAATGATTCCAGCTAAAATATATAGACTCTACCACACTGAGATTCCCAAAGATTGCTCGTGCTTGGGAGTAAAATATATGCTAAGGAAGAGAGATGACAAGCATTAGAAAAGGCTGAAAGAAAGAATTACACAGAGACTAAGGGTGTTTCCAGGTGACCTGTTTAGCTGGCATTTATCCTGCATTGTTTGTAGGGAAATTAGACAATGTTGGCTGTTTAATGAACATTCACTCTAATTTGTTTGCAGGGAGGCTAGACAATGTGGTGTCAAAATGTTATCTCACACTTTCCATTGCATTTTCCTTATCACATTACAAAAGTCTGATCTTTTGGGGAAAACAAGTCTGTTGTGCAAGACCACCCAGTCATCTATAATTGTGCAAGCAGAATTTACCTGTATGTGATTGAATCCCACCCCAAAATAGCAACAGTCTGGAACTAGCC
Source organism: Podarcis siculus (assembly GCA_034642415.1). Lineage (NCBI taxonomy): Eukaryota > Metazoa > Chordata > Lepidosauria > Squamata > Lacertidae > Podarcis > Podarcis siculus. The sequence goes on along the minus strand of JAXCMG010000071.1, from coordinate 1,079,255 downwards.
AAATAAACTGTTTGGATAATGCTTATTACTCTTACCTCTACATTCAGTGAGATTAGGAGTGAGCAGAGGACTTGCACACCCCTTCCCATTGTGTGAAGAAGGTAACAGCTGAATTTCTGTGGCATTTCCCAACATTACAGACTCAGAGAAAATCCCACTTTCAAATAAATGTGGGCTCTCCCAGTGCAACATTACTCTCTTTATATAGTGAGGGGTAACTGATGAATGAGGTATACCCAATATTTACTTTCGTTCTCACCATACATAGAGGTGAGTAGAAATATATTGTACAAAGAGGCCAAAGATGCAAAAGGGAGGCCAATGGGAAAGAACATTGTGGAGGCACTAAAACTCTTGAAGTATGAAGAGTCCTACTTAAATCCTCTCTGAGGACTGTATAAAGTGATGTGTGAAATAAAATTTTATTCAAGGATTCCCGACTTTGTTGTAGGGTAGAACTATATGAAACAGTATGCACGCAACTTACGCACATTTAACTTGTATGCATTCGGCTTTACATGCTTGGCTTTATTTTTAATTAAAAAGGGGGCAAACATACAGGGGGGAAAACTCTGGCAATCTCACCCGCCATTGCTAGGGTTGCCATACTGACATAGCCAGAATACTGCAGTTGGAAGTAGTGTCCAGGTGGAAATTGCAAAAATGTCTGGGGAAATCTGAATGTATGGCAACCCATGTCGGCAGAGTCGTTTTGGGTGATTTCCCTTAAAAATAGCTCAAAAAACTTCCCTTTCCCTTTATTTTTGCGATTTAGCCATAAGAGCTCAACAACTTTGTGCCCGGATTTTCACTTTTTGAAATATGGCAACCCTAGCCATTGCACCCAATGTGTTTTGACTATACACAATTTTGGCTTTAGGTGCAATGCCTGGAATGTAAGTTGTGGTCTATATGGCCTCGGCCCAGTATACCTGAAGGAGCGTCTCCACCCCCATCATTCTGCCCGGACACTGAGGTCCAGCTCTGAGGGCCTTCTGGAGGTTCCCTCACTGCGAGAAGTAAAATTACGGGGAACCAGGCAGAGGGCCTTCTGGGTAGTGGCACCTGCCCTGTGGAACGCCCTCCCATCAGATGTCAAGGAAATAAACAACTATCTGACTTTTAGAAGACATCTGAAGGCAGCCCTGTTTAGGGAAGTTTTAAATGTTTGATGTTTTATTGTGTTTTTAATATTCTGTTGGGAGCCGCCCAGAGTGGCTGGGGAAATCCAGCCAGATGGGTGGGGTATAAATAATAAATTATTATTATTATTATTATTATTATTATTATTATTATTATTATTATTATTTACTGTACATATAGTTTTGGGTTATGAATTTAAAGCAAAGAAGCGGTCATGGGGTGGGGGAAATGAGAGGGCTCAACTCTCTGCTTCTTTACATCAAGTTTCTCAAGTTTCTCCCCTGTCTCACATATGGATCTAAACTGATATTTGGCATCCTATTAAAATCCTCAAATGTAGCATGTAAAAGCAAATAGGGATACAGTATGTACAGTTTGGAGAGCAGGAGTAGCAAATCAGGCAAGGTTAACCCCCTCCCTCTCACTTCCTGAAGTTGCTTTTCCCCAGTTTTTTTTACATGCAAAGTGTCTGTGCACAATCACACAGAGCAAGAGAAAGTGCTTGTTTGTGCGAATCTTCCCACAAATCCAATGTATTTATTGATATCTATTTTTATTTAGTTAAATACGAACACTTCCTAAGTTGTTACTCTTTTATATTGTTGCCAAGTCATTGCATAATAGTTCTAGAACTTAGCAGCAAGACAACATGTTCTTTTGACTTCTAAAGACCTTTTGATGTTTGGTTTCAGTATCATTAACACAGAGAAACAATTGTTAATGGTTCTAGTATTTGTATTTTTGAAAAGAACTGCCAATTCTCATGAAGTTGCTTAGCTATATAATTTATGCTAATAAAGTAATGTAATTTCTTCATTTCAGACTTGCATCCTTGTTACCTCTGGATTTTCACTTTATTTGGGGAACGTTTTTCCATCTGAAATGGATTACTTGCGCTGTGCAGCAGGTTCAGTAAGCATTCCTTTTAATTTCTGTGGCTGTCTAGAAATATAAATTAGAAATATAATTCAATTTTCTTATTTTCATTATGCTTCAAAAACCTTATCTCAGATATACCACTTGATCCAGAATTAAACTGCTAACACATGCTCTCTTTAGATAATTCCTCACTCTTGATTTCAGATAAATTGTTTGCTTTAAAATAATTGGCAGCAGCTTGCCAATTAAACACTTGGTTTCCCCACCCCCCTTCTGCTTTATAATAGCAGATGCAATGTTTAGTTATTGTGTGTTATTTATATTCAAATAAACAATGTAATGAAACATCACATGAGCAAATATCAGGGGCACAGAGAATCCTATAAGTTTCCTTCTCTCTCAGGGTATATTTGTAAGCATGAAGCTAGGGTTGTGTAAGTATCTTTTATCTCTGGATGATGTCTTTTGAGTTTTGTTCTTAGTGTGTTCTTGTTTGCACACACACAAAAGGCCCTGATTCAGTTAAATTAGTTATGACACCAATGGGACTTGAGTGAGTTATGTCCAACTGATTCTCTTAGCTACAATGCAAGTTTAAAAACCCAGTCCTATGTACAGTGGTGCCCCGCAAGACGAAAATAATCCGTTCTGCGGGAGCCTTCGTCTTGCAGGGATTTTCGTCTTGCGGAGCTCCGCTATCAGCCGATCAGCTGATAAGCGGTAAAACAGCTGATAAGCGGCTTTTAGCACTTATCGGATTAGCGGATAAGCGGCAATTTAGAGATAAGGAGCTTAGCGCCTTTCAGAAAAGGCAAAAAAAAAAAAAAAAGGGAGACCACGGAAAAAAATTCGTTTTGCGAGTAAGCCCCATAGAAAAAAAGTCTTGCGAAGCAGAAAAATGTCGGAAAGCCCTTTCGTCTTGCGCGTTTTTCGTTTAGCGGGGCATTCGTCTAGCGGGGTACCACTGTATTCTATCCTTTCTTACTGCAACATGGAAGACATTGACTTTATCAATTCATGTATTGCCAATGAGCAACTGATGTTTAATCTTGTGGACCGCCCTGAGATCTTCAGATGAAGAACAGCATATAAGTATTATGAATAGTAATAACAAAGGTCCGTATAGTTAAAGCTATGGTTTTCCCAGTAGTGATGTGACAGCTGGACCATAAAGAAGGCTGATCGCCGAAGTATTGATGCTTTTGAATTATGGTGCTGGAGGAGACTCTTGAGAGCCCCATGGACTGCAAGAAGATCAAACCTATCCATTCTTAAGGAAATCAGCCTTGAGTCCTCACTGGAAGGACAGATCCTGAAGCAGAGGCTCCAATACTCTGGCCACCTCATGAGAAGAGAAGACTCCCTGGAAAAGACCCTGATGTTGGGAAAGATGGAGGGCACAAGGAGAAGGGGACAACAGAGGACGAGATGGTTGGACAGTATTCTCAAAGCTATGAACATGAGTTTGACCAAACTGTGGGAGCCAGTGGAAGACAGGAGTGCCTGGTGTGCTCTGGTCCATGGGGTCACGAAGAGTCAGACACAACTAAATGACTAAACTGCTGTTTTGTTTTAAGTCAGTGGTCCTCTCTCATATGCTAAAGCCCTTGGGAACATCTTAAGTAGATCTTTGGATTGTGACTCTAATCTTTATCACAGTAAGTTTATGTTTAGGGCAGTAGTGGTAGGTAATCTGCAGCCTAATTTCAAAAGCCCTCTGCAAGTTCAGACTTGCCAGAAGAGAGTAGGGAGGAAGAGACAGAAAAAGTGGGTTTCAGAAAGAGAAAAAACAAACAAACAAAAATTTAGCCTGAAAGATAATGGATTTGCCTAAATTATCCAAAAGCTTTATGGGTGAGATGGGGCTTTTGCTGTGATTTACTATGTTCACATAGGCAAAGTATGTCTATTCTATACTCAGTGGGAAATTTTATTATTCATGAAATTCTAGTTTAGTTTGTAAATTGTACTCTTAATTTTCATTAATTTCTCTCCAGTGTATTCCCTCAGCAGCTGTGAGTTTTGCCATAGCCCGAAACAAAGTTAATGTGGTAAGTACTTTATAAGCTTGGAATGACTGTTAACACTTAATTTCTTTAATTAAGGCAAAAATGAAATATTCTTAATGTGTGTGTGTGTGTGTTGTTTTTTGTTCTTGTATTTACAGATACCCAATTTTCAGATGCTGTTTGTTTCTACATTTGCTATTACAACAACATGTTTAGTTTGGTTTGGATGCAAACTTGTCTTGAACCCTACAGCAGTAAATGTGAGTTCTTAACAATAAAGATAAACTCTATAATTAGTTTATTTGATACTGAGTTTGCTTATTTTCTTCTTTGTTTATATAATCTTTCAAAAAGTTAATCAGATGCTACTTAGGCACTGTTTCATACCGTAATTTGCTGCTTTTGTTTTTAAATCTGAAGAGACTTTATAGGAAAATAATGTTTTAATGCTGGCATGTGTCATTTCCGCTTCTTTCCTTGCTATGTTATTATTGGTTCTTTAAGTTCAAGCAACAAATGATCAGACATATCAAACAGATTGCCAGCAATTCTCATTCTCAAAACTCTAGGTATAAAAAATTGAGCGAGCTGTTCTAGGCCTCATTCAAAAGTTGCATTTGCATTATGCTAGCCATTGAAAAACCATAACTGTGTTGATCCTGTTCCACATGGAAGGTTTGTGTGAAATGGTTCCCTATATGGTTCATCCAGTTTTAAGTATGCCAATGCAAAGCCCCTGTTTAGAGGGGCTAATCTAGAATGGTTAGCCAAACTTCATGAGAAGCCACAACAATGGTGCTCCTATGGTTCCATTTTTCATCGCAAGTGCTCCATTGCAAAGGTCATGCTCTGGATCGGACCGGGTGACATTATAGTAATTGTGTAGATAAGTTTATGTTAATCTATTTTTTTAAAAAATACATTTTATGCACAGATAAATTTCAACTTGATTCTCCTCATTCTACTGGAAATTTTCATGGCGACTACTGTAATAATTTCAGCAAGGTTTAACGAGGAGTGCTGCAGGAGGAAGAAAGTAAGTTTTTCCTTAAATATTTCTAAAATAGCCTAAAGGCTCTTTACAATCTCTGCTTCATATTTGCATACTGCCTCAGAAACATAGCCACTGTGATTCTGTCATATAGCTATGATATCAAATGCCTGTGTACTACTGAATATTGGGGGTTTTGGGGTGTATTTATGCTGGGACGCGGGTGGCGCTGTGGGTAAAAGCCTCAGTGCCTAGGGCTTGCCGATCGAAAGGTCGGCGGTTCGAATCCCCGCAGCGGGGTGCGCTCCCGTTGCTTGGTCCCACCGCCTGCCAACCTAGCAGTTCGAAAGCACCCCCGGGTGCAAGTAGATAAATAGGGACCGCTTTCTAGCGGGAAGGTAAACGGCGTTTCCGTGTGCGGCTCTGGCTCGCCAGAGCAGCGATGTCACGCTGGCCACGTGACCCGGAAGTGTCTCCGGACAGCGCTGGCCCCCGGCCTCTTGAGTGAGATGGGCGCACAACCCCAGAGTCTGTCAAGACTGGCCCGTACGGGCAGGGGTACCTTTACCTTTACCTTTATGCTGGGAAGGAACTCCTTTTTTCTGTATTTTATATGTGCATTACAGATTTTATACAAACATCTTTCTGGCAGTGAGATCAGGAGGTTCCTTTTTCCTTTCCGGATAGCACATTCTACTTTCAAAGATTATCAGTGCAATGCAATCCCACTTTGTACTGGGCACAGTGGCGGTGGATTGGACAGAGGTATTCTTCTGTCTAGTCTTGCCAGTCTTCACTGTGAAGTAATGCCAGCATTATTCTGCTGGCATGGAGCTTCCTGTTTGGCTCACCAAATGGGGCATGGAGGGACTGAGCCATCCCAAGCTAGCCCCATTGTTGTCACATGATGGCATTGGGCCTGATTGCTGCGCCCCACCTTTTGCCCAGGCAGGTACATGCAGCAAGGATGTGGGTGTAATTGTGACTCTGCCTTTCAGTTAAGCCCCACCGGGCAGCAAGCAAGGTTTACATTGCATCCTAAAACCATATCCACATTATAATGTCTACAAGTACAGAATATCTATCTTTGCTGTAGCAATTTTCTTGTGAATACACTGGGCCTGTATAGTTATATATAGTTCAGGCAGTCCATCATCTCCATACGATGTATTGTCTATAGCAGTGATGTCCAAACTTTTTTCAAAGAGGGCCAGATTTGATGAAGTGAAGGGCCGTGAGGGCTGACCAAAGGGCCAACCAAAGTTGCTGACCATTTTTTAGGATTGAAGTTGTTGAGGTTTTTTTTAGGATTTTACCCCAGGAAATAAACTGCCACAGGGGCCAGATTAAACCGGCCAGCGGGTCGGATTAGGCCCCTGAAATGGACTTTGGATGTGCCTGGTCTATAGCTTTGCTAGCATATTCACCCATGTAGATATATGAAAATTACAGAACACAAGGAAACGGGGAGCTACAAAATCAAACAGCCTTATTTCACCTTAAAAGCTAACAAAACTTGCTTGCAGTAGAAGAGTAAGACTAAAATTCTCAAACAATTTATTCTATTTCGCTAATCTTAGGTAGGATCTTACATGAGTTGAATGATTTTTCCTCCCTTAGCACAATATGCGTACATGAGAAAAGAGAACTGAAAGCTATGTCGGTGTTAGCACAAGGTGTTGCACAATTTCTTGGACAAGGTCTTTCACAACATCTCAAGATGCACACTTGAACTCCTTGTTGTCAGTGGCGTAGCGTGGGGGGTGCAGGGGGGGCGGGCCGCACCGGGCGCAACATCTGGGGTTAGGGCAAATCCATTGGTTAGGGGGCGCAAATCCACGGGTTAGGGGGCGCAAATCCACAGGTTAGGGGGCGCAAATTACTTGCCTTGCCCCGGGTGCTGACAACCCACGCTACGCCACTGCTTGTTGTGCCTAGTTTTCTGTTAGCTATTGCTTAACAGTTTGCAGAACGGTGCAGCTGCCAGAATTTCTTTCATTGCAGTATCTCTGGCCCTAATCCCCTATCTATGTAATCCTCCCTCTGAGCAAGCTGTTTTATGAATGGTATTGACATTTCAGCTGCAGTACTTCAGCATGAGTGGGTCATGTTAATGAACAGGCATATTTGTGTACATATACATACATGTGTAGATATGTACATGGATAGATTTGTATATCTTGACAGGGAGAGAGGGAGAAATTATGCTGGTGTGTCTTGTATTTTAGTATTTTATGCACACAGATGGAAGCAGCAGGAGGAAAAGGTCCTTTTCACATAAAACACACACAGCTATGTGTGTTATGGGTTGCATGAGTTCAAACATGAATTCCCTTTTAAGTTTTTAAACATAAAGTCGTAAGTTACCAAGTCGTAAGTTCTTCCAATCTGCGGGTAGCTTCTACACCCAGATGACTAATGCTTGGTTAATAGTTTATTTACTCTGATCATCTTTTCCCCCCTTTTAGACGACAATGTATGATAGTGCGATCACATTGAATAATGTCACCTTTCCAGCACGGATCCTAAAATCCTATTCAGTAAGAGATCTTTGTTTTATCAGTCTTTAAGAATCTGCTATGAATCTTTTATTATATAAAAATCCCAAGCAAATTCTTCTTCTTTTTTAGGTAATTGAAGTGATTATTGGAATTTCTGCTGTGTTTGGTGGAATAATAGCTTTGAATATGGATGTGCTAGTCTCAGGTCCATATCTTTCAGTAACTTTCTTTTGGATTTTAGTGGCTGTAAGTATTACATCATTGAATATAACATTTTATAAACTGTTGTTCACTTTGATGAATAACAGGTTTTTAAACGTACCATCAGTGTCCTCTACATATATATTAGGAACATTCTACTTATTTTTGTAAAACTGTCACACTTTATTAGTAACAGCATTGTACACCTTTAAGTAACAACATTCTGTACAGATAAGAAAGGCTGGTACTCTTGACCAGCATCCAGCAAAATTGCTTCATCTACACAATGATTTCTGCTTGTGCAGTAGACTTTCCCCCTCCTCTTCCTTTGTGCACTCCTCCCCAAATCTGTTCTGGAGGGCTGGAAGAACCCCCAGAACAGATTTAGGGTATGCAGGCAGGGAGGAGAGAGAGGAAAAGGTTCCGTTGCACAAGTGGAAATCCTTGTGCTGAGAGTATGAATTAGTTGGAAGACCACATGGTGTCTTAATTTACAGGACTATTTGGAAAAGAGCCCAGGTCCTTTGTAGTCAGGCATATTAAAAACAACAACAACAAGATTCAGAAAGGTGTGTGATCTAGTAAAAATCAAGGAATATGAATCAGAAAAAAGAACAAATAGCTTAACGAGAGATTCTAGCATTTATCCGGGCTCTGTTTCCTTAGAATGAAGGCCGTTGGTTATTTAGAATAGTGGTCTTGTAGCACCCTGCTTGTGGTTAACGCTTAGCTGGAATGAAATATTCAACGCAGCAATAGAGAAATTAAAATAATAATTTATTTGTCAGACAAATAAATGATAGGCACAGTGGTATATGGTTACCAAAGCTCTGCCTGCCCTCCAGCCCTGATGGCCAGCACTTATATTTCCTCAACCCAGCCCCCTTGCTCCTCCTTTGGCTGCCTCTGTCCAATCAGCCTAGTTGAAATTCCTATTGGCTGTTTGCTAGAACCAATCATAAAAGATACACCCATTTCCTATTACCTTTTATGGGAGACAAAGAGCTATATTTCCTTCTATCCATAAATGGCAGACAAGTAGCCATATATCTTACATTTGCCTCGACAAGGCACCTTAATTACCAGATCACCTTTTGCCCCTACATTCCAAAACAAATGGCTAAAACAGATGGCTCGTGGTATTAAGTTCTATCTAAACAGTGATCTTACTATTTACCAACTCTTAATTAGTGTTTTTGCAGCTTGATTGTATTCTGTAATATGTAGGGTCAGTGTAACCTTTGCTCCCAGCCTGTATTTCCCTTTTACAACTTTGAGAAACCTGTCTCCTGTTACTTGCTATAAATCAGAGGGGCCCTTGTCCAGGAGGATAAACAACTGCCAAAGTCCTTAGCCAGCTGGTTTTCTGCCTGGCATGAAACATTTGCAAATCTTTAAGCTCATTTTAAAATACAGGCCTTGATCAGATGCCTCAGTCTTATTTACACATATATACAACCTGAGTACAAGATGGAGGGACTCACGACATTAACAGTCTAACACAAAGGCTAGCTTCTTATTCTCCTTCGCACAAGGTGAAGTGGCATTCAGCCACGTGAGTGGGGGGGGGGGGCTTATTCCCTCCTCCCAGAAGCAGCATTAACTAGCATTAACTTGTTTCTTTAGCAACATGGCCAACTAGATAGACACGTAAAAAATGTATTTACAAGTCTGGCAAGGACCATTAACTTAAAAGAAACTAGTTTGATCAGTTCAGCAGTTAGTTCCAGTGTAGACCATGTCTTACAGATACAAAATTATAGGTTTGGTTGGGACCCACTGGCATCATCCAAACCAATCCTTCAATCCTATATACATACAACATATTGGTGCAGATAAGAGTTTGAGATGGTATATCCCATTCGAGCTATAATCAAATGCCGACTTTTCTAGTCCCATTGAATACAGCTGGTCATACCACTGAATAAATGTGCACTGGGTTACTCTTTAAATCAGTTAGATAGATAGTGTGTATTTTAAAATTTTCCAGTGGGCACTAGGACTCTGCAAAGTGGGGAGCATGTTCCTTCTCTTTCTCAAAGCAGGAAAAAGTGTCTTCACGCCAACAGCATCTCTGATTGATTCCCACCCCCCACCCCCCTTACTGGAGTGATAGTTCACTCTCTGGCCAAGTTTGCTAGTGCCCCAGAGGAGGGAGTCAGTCAGAGATTCTGTTGGAGTGAATCCTGCCTCAAGCAACAGCAGGAATATGTTGCCTACTTGGTGGTGTCCTAGTGCCCCTTGAAAAGCACCCTTTTCCTTCTTATAAAACAACAAGAAATCATTGGAAGTGCAGTTGGGGTAATAAGTATATTTGCTAATAGGCACTGCTCTACCAAAATATATCCTGATTGGTCCTGAACATTTTCTCATATTTAGTTTCTTTTTAGTGTTTTCCCAGTGCCATTGCAAGTCATGTTGCCGCTGAATATCCAAGCAAATGCTTGGTAAGTATATTATTAAAACAGTCTGGTGGAAGCACTTCAATGAACTGATGCAATCATAAATGTTATGGTGAAAATAGGTCCAGTAGAACTTTCTGAAAACTGAACAGCAACTAGACTGATTTAATATTTCTGCCATTTCAAATCTCTTCATTTGGGCCAGAGAGTGATTATATTTTTTCACACAATTTATGAAGGAGGCATAATGGAATCTTTATCTTCTGGGTGCCCAGTGATTCCTTAGTGATCTCCAACAAATTGGCTTTATAGATGTTCATGTTTCTTCAAAAACTGATTGGATAGGAAATTAATAGTGGGTCAAAATGCTCTGTACTATGTCCAAAAACATTGCAATCCTTATTTATTGCACTTTGATGCTCTCCATTCCATCCAAAATGTTACCATCTGCTACATTAGCTACATAAAGCATAGTGATAATTCTTTACTGGCTCAGATACAGTATCAAACTTTATGATCTTTTCTTTCACCTGCTCTGTTTTTTTGGCTTTTTCATACATAGTTATATCTCTCCCTATGCTGTGATGCATTTCAAAGCTGGAGAGTCTGTAAGCATTTAATAGTGTAATGCTATGTATGGCTACTCAAAAGTAAGCTCCATTGGTTTCAATGGTACTTCCTAGTAGGTGTGCTTAGGAATGTAGTCTAAGTATATCTGTAGTCACTTCTGGTCCCAGCTGCGTGTGTAATGTTTTACTCTCCTTTCCCCCCATATCTGTTTTGTTGTCTTTCTCCCTTATTCACAATTATCCAAAGCACCACACAAATAGAACACAGCATTGCAGTTCTTTAGAGGGGACTGGGCCTTTGTCTGGATGTTACGAATACCTTGGGTGCTCTGAATACACACTTATTAATATGAGTTCTAAAATACTTATCAATGTAAATACTTCATACTCCTCATTCACTTTTCCAGGGACTAAGCTTACATTTTGAATTTCTTTTTATGAATAAATTGCAACAAACTTCATTTATGCAAGCTTGCTCAGAGACACAAGAATACATACAACCATGAATCTTTTTTTAATTAATAACAAATATCTATCTAATCACAATGCTATGTTTCATTTTAGGTAGAAGTCCTGATTGCCATAAGCAGTGTTACATCTCCATTATTATTCACAGCTTCAGGATACTTGTCCTTTAGTATCATGCGAATTGTTGACATCTTTAAAAACTATCCACCAACAGTTAAAGTATGTATTGCTATTGAATTACCAAGCAAACTATCAATGTATCTTGTCAGTGTATTGTGACCAAGGCCACAATGTTCCGTACAAACTACTGCTTTCTATTCTAAATAGTCCAAACTTTTATAAATGCTGTGATTCAGTTTTTGTTATGTGTGACTTTGGAAAACGTAGGGAGAGAAGTAGGAGTATTGTGTTGTGTGCAAGCACGATTGCTTTTGAGGCTGAGAAATTGTGAGCCAGGATCAGGAGCCAAAGGGAAGCAAGATCAGAGAGGGAGTGTAGCATATTTATTACCTATACATTATTTGGCTGCATTCTTACAGTTTACCATAGCATGCTGGCTAAGTAAAAGCTAGTGAATGTATGTAACATTCCCCCCCTGTGATATCACTTGTGCAATTTCTAGTTCTTGGGATGTTTTAGAGATGCTTATCAATTGATTGAAATCTGTTTATCTGTTGCTTGCAAATTTGCATCTTGCCAAGAACGTCAGTTTCAGGAAATAATTTCAGTCATACTGTAAAGCATGACAGGTTTGTTCTTGCCAGGTATGATTACTTAATGTGCTGTGGTAACGGAATGTGCTGGGACTCCCAACCACAGATGTCCAAAACAAAGGTCTCAGCCACTTTAAAACAAGAGATACGGAAGCATGGGTACATGGCTTTTCCCCAAGATATTATGCTACTACTACTGTTTGAGTTTATACACTGTCCTTATTCTTGTACACATTGTAATGCATAAATTATTATGTTTTGTGCACTATAAGAGGTGGGGAAGTATAAACTACAACTTTAGTTCCTATAATATCAGGAGATTATCTGCCAATTTATACCCAGTGTTAGCAATTATTTAGAGTAAGTCTATGTAGTATATAAGGAGTACAGCAGATCTGCCATAATGTTTTGTGGTTTTCCCATAATTTCCCTAATGACTATAAGACATATACAAAATGTGGCCCATAGTTGCTGCTTTCTGCAAGGGAGAACTGGAAGGCAATACAGTGGTACCTTGGTTCTCAAACTTAATCCGTTCCGGAATTCTGTTCCAAAACCAAAGCGTTCCAAAACCAAGGTGCGCTATCCCATAGAAAGTAATGCAGAACAGATTAATCCGTTCCCGATTTTTGAAAACAACCCCTAAAACAGCAACATAACATGAATTTTGCTATCTAAGAAGACCATTGATCCATAAAATGAAAGCAATAGACAATGTACTGCAGTCACACAATCAATCAGTAGCTGAACTGGGTTCCACACAGTGACAAAAAAAGAGCCACAGAAACACAAAATAAATAGCAAAAACAGACAGACCTCAGCGTAACATTCAAAATGGAAGTGTGGCACTCAAATTGGAAGCATAAAACTCAAAACGGAACACGTTCAGCTTCTGAAAAAAGTTCGCAAACCAGAACACTTACTTCTGAGTTTGCAGTGCTTGGGTTCCAAGTTGTTTGAGTACCAAGGCATTTGAGAACCAAGGTACCACTGTAGGGAGGTTAGCACTGTGCAGAAGCACTGAATTGGCTCTATCATATCATGTCAACTCCCCTTTCTCTCCTGGTCAGTGGACAATGAATCTTGCCCAGAGGCTAGGCATGCAATGGCAACCCTCCTTGAGTTCTGAGTGGGAACAAGTGCTGATCATAGCCCTTAGAGACTTCATGGGAGTTGGCATTGGGTGGGCACAGAGAGAAGGAGGAATAAGTAAAAACCTGTTTTCTTGCAAGTCAAACTATGGAAAAACTTTGTAAATCTGTTTCCTTTTGCATTCTCATAATAAGCAAATATATACACTTGAATGTGGTATGCCTGGGTATTCACACTTCATATTGGAAAACTCATGCTAATAAATGGTGACAAAATAGGCCGCTGGCTCCCAAACCAGGACAGAATGGCCTTTAAGGATATAGAAGTTTGATATTGGAAGTAGCGGGAAACCAGAGCATTGCAGGTGCCTCCAGTAAATGTGACCTTTGGAGGCAGAAAATTGTGTAACAGATAGCATACCTAAAGGCTAAAGCCTTTTCTATGTGTGTATTTATTTTTTTAGCAGTCTTACGACGTGCTCCTCCTGCTTCTAATGCTGATGCTGTTAATTCAAGCTTTCCTGACTACTGGCACTGTCATATTGTGTGTAAGCTTCAAGGCAAAAATGAAGATGCGGGACTCAGTGTGGGCTGTGCCACAGATGAACAAACAAGAGTACAAAACAACAGAGGTGAGGGATAATTTCACTTTAAATTTGGTGTCATTATGGAATGTTGCTGATCCTTTCGGTTTCATTGCCAGCACCCATCACAGTTCTTCTTTAAAATACAGATTTATTTTTTAAGTGAATGTTATATTGACATGGCTAAGTGTGAATGAGCAAACATGTGGGTTCCTAAACTGCAGTTTTTGGCTACAGTGCTCCTACTGGAACTAAGCCATGCTGTCTGGAACTAAGCCATGGTTTGGCTTCGTGTTACTTCCAGACCCAGGCTCATAGCTCCAGGCAAACCACAAGCTGTAACTAAGTTTGTTCATGGTTTACCACTTATGATTAATCTAGGGAGAGGACCTGATTCAGATTGGGACGTCAGTAAAGTGGGAGGGGGGATTGTTTTAAGGTTTTCCTCCAATGCCATTTTATCAGTGAAAATTCCCCCCCCCGAAATGGCTAAAGGTAAAGGTAAAGGGACCCCTGACCATTAGGTCCAGTCGTGACCGACTCTGGGGTTGCGGCACTCATCTCGCTTTATTGGCCAAGGGAGCCGGCGTACAGTTTCCGAGTCATGTGGCCAGCATGACTAAGCTGCTTCTGATGAACCAGAGCAGCGCATAGAAGCTGGAGTGGTACCTATTTATCTACTTGCACTTTGACGTGCTTTTGAACTGCTAGGTTGGCAGGAGCAGGGACCGAGCAACGGGAGTTCACCCCGTCACGGGGATTCAAACCGCCGACCTTCTGATCGGCAAGTCCTAGGCTCTGTGGTTTAACCCACAGCGCCACCCTAAGTGCCCCCAAAGAGAAACTGGTACTTGCCTCCAAAGCTGCTTGGGCAAACAGCAGTTGGGGGGGCATTTTTGGTCAAGAAAATGGCATGAAGGAGGGGGTTAGATCCCTCTCACCCTGCACTGCAGTCCCAATCTGGATTAGGCATCTTCACTGCTACTACTTTCTTATAAAAATGCAAGACGTGGAAATGTGATCACACATCTAATGTATCATCTAGTGATTTACCCTTAGTCTGGATTCTTCCATTCTAATTTGTCAATAACAGAGTGTGATTTTTTTTTTTTTTTGGTAGGTTTCCAATAACAGCATGAAGGATTTCGACAAAGAGAAGGCTTGGAAAGCTGTTGTAGTGCAAATGGCCCAGTAAGCTGGATTTAGGAAACTGAAGAAGGAAAATTGCTGGAATAAGGGCATGCTAGCCTTTGGATTTGCAAGTGTTATGGGGGCATAGTCACAAACATCATGACAGCCCTACTGACCACTTCTACTGGTTTCCAAATAGTAGAATTTAGTCAGAATGTTAGCACCATGCAATCTTCCTTTAAAACCTCTCTCATGCCTTTCTAATAACTTAGAAATTAGTATAGCTTCAAGTTTGCAACACAACTTGTTTCAACAGAGTGTGTCTTTCATTTTAGAGTACTAGCATCTTAATTCCAAACCGACTCTACAACCAGAAACTGCCAATTAGAAATTAAGGCCATCTGAACAGCTAAACATAAGTAACTGTGTGGTAGGTCTTGCTTATGGCAAGAGAACTAATATAACCGCTGGTATTCAGTTGATGTTAACAGACACATTTATAAAGTTACAAATGCGTGTCATCGTTGATGCTTTTGCCTATAAACTTCACTTTTGTAGGAGTTAAGTCCTTAAGAATCGCATATTACTTTTGTATAAAATAAACATCTTTATCACAAGTCGGTTCTAGGTGTACATTGTTGTTGATTGATGCAAAATGGGAGAAATACCTTTTATAATGAGTGTGGTGTATTGTCATGCATACAGAAGCACATTATTCACATGGTGACCAGGCCACTTGCTGGGAGATGAGCAGTTTTGCCCCTCTGCATCATTGCCCCTATAAGAGTGAATGTCAACCATCACTGATGGGGTGTGTGGAGTAAGAAAGTATACTCAGATATACTACTCAAGTGGGCTACACCTGTTCCCCAAACCTGATGCCTAGTGTGGGGGGAAGTTTCTCCTGTTAAAATTGCAGCTGGTTTACTTTGTACTACAGTTTTCAGTGGGAGCCTGAGAACTAAGTCTGCTACTATTTGCATAGCCCTTTCTCTTATCTGCTCTGAATACTGCTCCTTTGTTTGATGCCAGAATATCATGGAGGTTTAGAAATGCTACAGAGACACAGAATACTTGGGCTATAAAGTATATATCAAAAAATGAGAATGATGGTATTTGGCAAATAATTCTCTGTGCTCCCCAGTAATAATTTCTGGATTGTATTTATTTCTAAAAATAATTTACACGCTAAAAGCAGAGAACACTAAAATACAGCCATTAAAATATTTTTTAAAAACCTGTAAGAGCAAGTTTGAGGCAAACGCCCGGATGGGTAAAATTAAGTTTTTACATCATTTCAAAAAGTTTGAGTGTATTCAAGTAGCCCCAGAGTAATGTTCTTACAAGTCCCTGGTAAACAAACACTGAATGCTGAACTGGAACATTCAAAAAGGAAAACGAAGGCTTCTTGCACAATCGAATCCTGACTCAGAAGGCAAGATTAGGTCTTCTCACAAAGAAATGTGTTCAAACTAGGAACTGTCTACCACTTTGGAACCCCTGTCCCAGTCTTCATTTGCCAAGAATCATTTCAAAATTTGCAACTAAATATTTCCAGTGACTATCAAGGAGGCTTGAACAAATCTTAGTAACTATAAAAAATAAAGAAAAAGTCTGTTAAGTTTTTAAACACTGGGAGGTAGCCCTACCACAGAAAAGCTTGCTTTAGCTACAGCTCCTCCACCCAGAATGCACAGGGTTGCCTACCTGCAAAGGTCACAATGGTAGTTAGGGAGAGAGTATGGATAACTCTTAGTGAGGGAAAAGGACTAAGCGAGGAGCCTCCAGTGTCACCAAGTAGAGGAGCTTTGCTGTTCCCTGGAGGGTAAGATTAGCATTTGGAAGGGAAAACGGTCAAGGATGCCATCATTGTCCTTTTAAAGCCAATAACTTCATTTTTGAGATGTCCAGGTATAATACATATATATTTGATGCGGAGTGCAGGAGGATCAAAGAACTGACTACATAGACCCTTGATATGTCTTAAGATCCTTTATGGAATGATGTGGGAGAATCTGATGCACAGCTGACCTCCCACATCAATCCACAGAAACGGTTTGTTGGAACATAAACACTGCTTTTTTTGCAGTGACAGCAGAAAGCATTATTTGATCTGTTCATTTTGTGTCCCTGTTGATTCTACAAGGAGACGTTGGACTGGAAGCGACTGAATGGGGAACATGTAATTCTATTGTTCCTGAAAGAAGAATTTCACTGAGAGTAAAGATGGCAGATTCCCTAGTATTTCCTATTTGGGGTTCGAATCCCTGTGACGGGGTAAGCTCCCGTTGCTCGGTCCCAGCTCCTGCCAACCTAGCAGTTCGAAAGCACATCAAAGTGAAAGTAGATGAATAGGTACCGCTCTGGAGGGAATGTAAACAGCGTTTCCATGCGCTGCTCTGGTGTCAGTGTTCCGTTGTGCCAGAACGCAACGTCATGCTGGCCACACGGCCCGGAAAAACTGCGGAGCGGACAAACGCCGGCTCCCTCGGCCACTAAAGCGAGATGAGACCCGCAACCCCAGAGTCGTTTGCGACTGGACTTAACTATCAGGGGTCCCTTTACCTTTACCTAGTTTGGCTGAGAAGAAGAAAACAAGTTTAATTTAAAAGCAGTGATGGATTTATACCATGTTTCTCTCATAACTGTAACTGGCCCATGATAGCTTATCATTTATAGCATCTATCAGTGATATTGCTGCTGGTCTATTACAGCCAGGTTTCAATGGATTGGCAGAATTTATAAAAACCAAGCATGAGATGCTACCTAAACTGTTGTCTGAATTATTCTAAGCAGAATGCCCTGGAACCTATTTTCTATTCCTAAACTCAACTGTAGCCCATATGTAACAATAATAGCTTACCTCTGTGCACCCCAAAGAAATGATAGTAGCAGAGAGAAAATAGGAGGTAGAAAGAAAAACTGCTTTCCTTTGAAGAGAGAACGCAGCTAAGGATAAGCTGGAAGAGCTTGAGAAATGGCAGGATCAGTAAAACATGGCTGGGACATCCTTGGCTTTCACCGGTTTTGTATAACTATAAGAAATCACAAACCAGCTTCAACACATCTGGGATTAAAGGGAAGGGTTTTAAGGCTGAGGGAATAGCTCTGAACTCTGGACAGGACCAGCTCTACCATTAGGAAATGCGAGGTAGCTGCCTCAGACGGCAAGATACCTTTCCCACACCCTGTAAACTTTCCTACTGCCCTCAAGTGTGCTGGAGAATCCTGTCCTGTAGTCAGAACTGAAGTAGGATTATGAAGCTGAAGTAGGTGGGTGGGTGGGAACACATTATCTTGTCCTTCACACAAAGTGTAATGAGATGGCCCTTACAAGAATTAAGTACAGTGGTACCTTGGGTTACATACGCTTCAGGTTACATATGCTTCAGGTTACACACTCCACTAAGCCAGAAATAGTGCTTCAGGTTAAGAACTTTGCATCAGGATAAGAACAGAAATCAGGCTCTGGCAGCGCAGCGGCAGCAGGAGGCCCCATTAGCTAAAGTGGTGCTTCAGGTTAAGAACAGTTTCAGGTTAAGTACGGACCTCCGGACCGAATTAAGCACTTAACCCGAGGTACCACTGTACTGAACAGAACACAACTTTAATGTGGAGTTTTCACTGAAAAGGAAACTCTGCATTTTGCTACATTCACATTGGTGTACAGTGGTACCTCGGGTTAAGTACTTAATTCGTTCCAGAGGTCCGTTCTTAACCTGAAACTGTTCTTAACCTGAAGACCACTTTAGCCTATGGGGCCTCCTGCTGCCGCCGCGCCGCTGGAGCACAATTTCTGTTCTCATCCTGAAGCAAAGTTCTTAACCTGAGGTAATATTTCTGGGTTAGCGGAGTCTGTAACCTGAAGCGTATGTAACCTGAAGCGTATGTAACCCGAGGTACCACTGTATTGGGATTTCATGGTCAAAATCACAGGATTCTGAGTTCATGGCAAAAGTGGTTGTGGTGCTGCTGTGCTTGGAGCCCAGATCTGTCCACTTCTATTCAGAAATGTCCCCCTGATTTCCAAAGAAGTTAGTAAAACTGGGCTCCCACGCACCTTTACTTGGGAAGTGATTTAAAATAAGCAAGAATAGCACTGGGCTGCCCAGATGTCTTTGCTGAATTCCGTTAAGAAGACTTAGCAAAAAAGATGTATGACTTCTCTCAAGGAAAGTACGGTCTCTTTTAACGCAGCAGTAATATAAATATAAGGAACACGGGTGGCGCTGTGGGTTAAACCACAGAGCCTAGGACTTGCCAATCAGAAGGTCGGCGGTTCGAATCCCCGCGACGGGGTGAGCTCCCGTTGCTCAGTCCCTGCTCCTGCCAACCTAGCTGTTTGAAAGCACGAAGTGCAAGTAGATAAATAGGTACTGCTCCGGCAGGAAGGTAAACGGCGTTTCCCTGCAATGCTCTGGTTCGCCAGAAGTGGCTTAGTCAAGCTGGCCACATGACCCGGAAGCTGTAGGCCGGCTCCCTTGGCCAATAAAGCGAGATGAGTGCCGCAACCCCAGAGTCAGCCACGACTGGATCTAATGGTCAGGGGTCCCTTTACCTTTACCTACCACTTTGGCTAATGGGGCCTCCCGCTGCCGCCACGTGATTTCTGTTCTCATCCAGAAGCAAAGTTCTTAACCCGAGGTACTATTTCTGGGTTAGCGGAGTCTGTAACCTGAAGCGTCTATAACCTGAAGCATCTGTAACCTGAGGTACCACTGTAATAGCAAAGTACCTATCATAAAGTGCATTTTTAATATTTGGCTGTATGTGTAGCCTCTCTGCACCTTTGGTTGGAAGCAGAGTTTCAGTTATTCAATCTTTCTCAGCTTGCAGGATTACTGCAAAGCAGTGAAGCAACAATGACAGGATGAACCGGCTTCATATAGAAAGAAAATCGTTCCTGGTACCTATAAACGAAGAGGCAAAACATGAAGGAGAAAATCGTTAGTGTTTGTAAATCATTTTCATTTTGTCTTACTAATTACAGCAAAAAAATGATTTTAAGTTAGTAAGTAAAAAAACGGATTTCAAGATCTCCTTTACATAGCTAGGGTATCAACGGATCAAAGTGCTCCAAATTAATATTTTTAGAGATGACCCCCAAATACGGTGACATGACCTTATACACTGCTTCGTTGCGGTAACAATTCATAAGCACCAATACAAATCTGATTCCTTTCCCATCTGTGGTAGCCACCGACTCTCTTCCACTGCTGGGTTCTTGCTGTCCATTGTGGCAACCTGAAATCATCATCATCATCATCATCATCATCATCATCATAATTTATTTATACCCCGCCCATCTGGCCGGGCCTCCCCAGCCACTCTGGGCGGCTTCCATAGAAACCAAAAATACACTAAAATATCACAGGTTAAAAACTTCCCTAAGATGTCTTCTGAATGTCAGGTAGTTGTTTATCGCTTTGACATCTGCTGGAAGGGTGTTCCACAGGGCGGGCACCACTACCGAGAAGGCCCTCTGCCTGGTTCCCTGTAGCTTTGCTTCTCGCAATGAGGGAACCGCCAGAAGGCCCTCGGCGCTGGACCTCAGCGTCCAGGCAGAACGATGGGGGTGGAGACGCTCCTTCAGGTATACTGGACCGAGGCCGTTTAGGGCTTTAAAGGTCAGCACCAACACTTTGAATTGTGCTCGGAAACGTACTGGGAGCCAATGTAGGTCTTTCAAGACCGGTGTTATATGGTCTCGGCGGCTGCTCCCAGTCACCAGTCTAGCTGCTGCATTCTGGATTAGTTGTAGTTTCCGAGTCACCTTCAAAGGTAGCCCCACGTAGAGCGCATTGCAGTAGTCCAAGCGGGAGATAACCAGAGCATGCACCACTCTGGCTAGACAGTCCGCGGGCAGGAAGGGTCTCAGCCTACGTACCAGATGGAGCTGGTAAACAGCTGCCCTGGACACAGATTTGACCTGTGCCTCCATGGACAGCTGTGAGTCCAAAATGACTCCCAGGCTGCGCACCTGGTCCTTCAGGGGCACAGTTACCCCATTCAGGACCAGGGAATCCTCCACACCTGCCCGCTTCCTGTCCCCCAAAACAGTACTTCTGTCTTGTCGGGATTCAACCTCAATCTTGGGCAAATCAGGACTTGCTCAAGGTCATCCAGTGAGTTTGTGAGCCAGAAGCAATAGGAAACATGGTCTTCCAGACCCAAACTCAAGTCAATTCTGTTGACTATATATATATATATATATGTTTTTCATTTAATATGTCCCAACTTCCTGTGAAATGGGTTTCCACAGAGGTGATTGGGGACCCCAAATCTATGCATGTTTACTCCTGTAGAACTTACTCCCAGGTAATAATAATAATAATAATAATAATAATAATAATAATAATAATAATAATTTATTTACACCCCGCCCATCTGGCTGGGCTTCCCCAGCCACTCTGAGCGTCTTCCAACAAAATATTAAAATACAGTAATGCATCAAACATTAAAAGCTTCCCTAAACAGGGCTGCCTTCAGATGTCTTCTAAAAGTCTGGTAGTTGTTGTTCTCTTTGACATCTGGTGGAAGGGCGTTCCACAGGGTGGGTGCCACTACCGAGAAGGCCCTCTACCTGGTTCCTTGTAACTTGGCTTCTTGCAGTGAGGGAACTGCCAGAAGGCCCTTGGCACTGGACCTCAGTATCCGGGCAGAATGATGGTGGTGGAGATGCCCCTTCAGATATACTGGACCGAGGCCGTTTAGGGCTTGAAAGGTCAGCACCAACACTTTCAAATGTGTTTGGAAATGTACTGGGAGCCAATGTAGGTCTTTCAAGACCGGTGTTATGTGGTAAGTATGCATAGGATTTTGCCCCCTTCATAAGAGCACATCTGAGTGAGCGAGTGGCTGCCCACTGTTGGAAATAGGATGCATGGATGAGATACTACAGTTTCATGTAAAGGAAATCTTAGGTTCTTACATTAATCATATACGCACAACAGAGAACCACAGTCAATACTGGTTCTCTGACGCATGAAACTCCATGATGCACAACTTTGTCATCTTGCTCCCAGCTGCTGCTCCTGGGCACCAGTTTTAAAACCAGAAGGCCATTGTGTTGTTATTATCACCCACAAAACTCCAAAGTAAGGGCACGAAGAATCACCCTCACTCTGACTTGGCTTCAGACATTATCACCCTGGCAACATGAAGCCATATCAGAGTGAGCGTAATAGGCCTGCCCTCTGTAGTTTTAGGTTTGTTTGCTTTTTTTAAAAAAAATATATTTGAGGTAAAAATGTGGCATTTACCAGCAGTCCCATAATGCAATTACTGTTCACCTCAAATTTTGCCCTTGTTTGTGTCACCCAGAATCACTGAAATGCCCCTTTCAGCACTGCTGCCTCTCAAACAGTCTGTACCTTTAAAAGCACATTTAGATGCGCACCTCATGTAACATGTGTTAAAGATTTTAGGAAGATACTCAGAGATCTTTAAAAACTATAGTCTTTGTTGAAGGTGCTGCTGTGTCTGTTGGTTTGTGATCTTAAGTAATCTTACTTCCTGGAAGTGTATTCTTTCTGTTTGTTAGGAGGAATCTTACAGATGGGCTACTGTAAAAGATCCCATGTTCAGTGGTGCAGGCATAAATTAACACAGTATTATTATGTCACATAAATAAAACAGTGCTCTAGCTACCTCATGGATTGTTTCTCAGGTTTCCTGTTATTCTGTTCTTATTGTCCCTCTAACAGGACTGGCAAAGCCTGAACTCCCATCTCAAAAATTCCTGAAAATCGCTTTAGACAATTGCCTTCCTGTAGTTTCGTGCCACCAGGGACTGTTTCCTGGTATGTCTCCAGCAACTTTGTGTTCAAGAAATGTATGGGGAATTGGGTCAGAAAGGTTGATTCGTGCTTTGAGTGTATTCTGACAGGAAATCCAAACAAAATAATATGGGTATTTGAAGGAAAATTGGAAAGGGGCGCCAATTATAGGGGGTGGAAGGGGCTTCAGCCCCCTCAATATTTCTGGGCAGGGGGCCAAGGGCCCCCCCAATAATGAGGGGGCCACTAACCAGTGGGGCCAGTTGGGGCGGGAGGCACAGACGGTGATTTTCACTCTCTGTGCTCCCCACCACTGACCCATTCCCCAGCTTGCTGCCGCTGGGAGAGTGCTGGTGATGCCAGGCCCCCTTAATGTGTGGGGCAAGTCGGCTCCCCTGCTCCCCAAAGTAAAACACATTGAATTCAATGGGGCTTCTTAGCAGGTTAGTATGCATAGGGTTACAGCCTTCAATAGTGATTCTCGACTTTCCTGAAACAAAGCAACTGTTGGGTAGGTGTGGCGTGCGGATAACATCTTGCCGCTGTTCCACACCTTGCTGGAAGGGTAAATGGAAAAATCTAAAATTATTTCAGCTTACATGGTCTATGAAGAAATCTCCCATTGTGGGCAGGGGCCTAGAACTTCGAGAGCGATCCTGTTATTAAAGTCAAAACAAAGTTCACGGTTAGTCCAGACTGGCCCCAGGATGTTAGCTTGGAGGTGCAGCTGAAATAACTGGTGTGTGTGTGTGCATTTCTTGTCTACGTGCACAAAGATTGTTAATTCAGGATGATAATCCCCTAAATGATCTTGGCGTCAACTCCTGGTTCAGCTTCTGCTCACGTGGAATGTTCCTCATTGTAAAGGCATGTAAAGAGAGGGGGGAAATCTCAATAAAGCCTCATTCTGTGTGGGCAGAGACTTAAGAGTATATGTGGGCAGAGTTTTAAGAGCAAACCCTAAGGCTTGGGTGTTAAAGGGCTCATTGCCATTACATTTGGCTAACTTTACTGGAGAATAAATGGGTTGAGTGTTGTAATAAACTGGCTGTGTGGCATTTACACAGTGTTCAAAACGCTAGTTTGATTTTATTTAATTCCCTCTTAAAACGTGAGCCTGTTTTCAGTGCTGACTGATGTATGTTTATTCAGCTATGGCATGTAACTTTTTAATGATAGGTCTGGTGTAAGGTTACCAGACGTCCCTGGATTTACAAATCAGTCCCCTGACAAAATCCATCTATTTAGTAGGAAGTTGAAAAGTGTCCCCGGATTCATTGAAAAAAATATCTGGTAACCTTAGTCTGGTGGCATCAGCACCTGGTGTGGGATAACCAGCCTCATATAGCCAACATGCTTAAGTCTAATTAATGCATGAAGGGGTTAATGCCATAGAGAAAGCTGTCCCGCCAGGCTTTGCTAGGTCACTGTGGATGGAAGGTAATTAAGCCTTTGTTTCCCTTCCATTTATCTGTGAAGCTCAGCATCTAAAGAGGTTGGAGCTGTTTGCTCCAAATGCAGACCACATAGCTCTAACAACACTTTATTGTATTGTATTCCTGTACCAATAATTTAGGAACTTACCACCACTTTAACTAAATTTTATTGCCTGTGTTTTCTGACTGATGTCTTGAAAACACATGAATCTGACATTTGGAGAGTTTGTAAGTACACCATTTTTAGCTCACCAAATGTGTGATCTTCTTTTTTCTATGCTAGGGGATGAGGGAAACTTTTTGAAGGAACTTTGTTGTTGAGTCATTTAGTCGTGTCCGACTCTTCGTGACCCCATGGACCAACGCTGGACCATAAAGAAGGCTGATCACCGAAGAATTGATGCTTTTGAGTTATGGTGCTGGAGGAGACTCTTGAGAGTCCCATGGACTGCAAGAAGATCAAACCTCTCCATTCTGAAGGAAATCAGCCCTGAGTGCTCACTGGAAGGACAGATCCTGAAGCTGAGACTCCAATACTTTGGCCACCTCATGAGAAGAGAAGACTCCCTGGAAAAGACCCTGATGTTGGGAAAGATGGAGGGCACAAGGAGAAGGGGACGACGGAGGATGAGATGGTTGGATAGTGTTCTCGAAGCTACCAGCATGAGTTTGACCAAACTGCAGGAGGCAGTGGAAGACAGAAGTGCCTGGCGTGCTCTGGTCCAGGGGGGTCACGAAGAGTCGCACACGACTAAACAACGAAATAACAACAACAAAGTTCCTTCAAAAAGGGCATATTTTAAAAGTTTCATAACGTAGATTTCCACTCTTTACTTTGCTGCATATTTTGTGATTTTAATTTTCTGCTGGGGCTCAACCACCAAAGAGTACTTGCCCCAAACCCGGCTTTTTGCTGATTTTGTTCTTTGATGTAGCATACCACCTTGATATATTTTTATGTAAGTGTAGATGATAAAGATGTAAATAAGGGAAAGCGATAAAAACAAATAAATAACTTGATGCTGAAATACTATGCTAAATTGTTCTGTCTCGTCTGGGATTAATTTTTAGCTCTCTCTTGTGTCAGCACAGCTTATAAACAGCAAAGGTGTGTGTGAATGGGGTCTACAAAAGAAGCTTTGTATTGACTGAATAGCCAATTTTGTATTTTCCTTGTTTGTTTTGGTAATGTGATATTTTCTTTATACTTTTAGAGCTGACCCCGAGGACTGTGGAAGAGTTGCCTCCTCCCCCCAAAATAGACAAATACAAACTTGCAAGATTTTTAACAGAGAAGGCCATCAGGGTATATGTGACTAGAAATAGTTTTTTATCCAAAGTATTTATTGGTTGTACTGTATGCGTATAACAAATTTGCTTCAATAAATATGGTGCCATTGATTCTGAAAGAGGAAGAAAGCTGGATGCATCCAACAAAAAAAAAAAAGGGAAGATTCTAAAAAAATCAATTGCTTGAAATTCAAAAGCACACATAGCAGCAGTTTGCAAATAATAAATATTTCCCATTTTTTCAGTTTATGTCTGGAGACATAACCTCCCCGTCTCTGAGAGTCAAGAAGAAGTTTGAAAGTTTGTTCCGGTTTGCTAATGTTCTTCGGAACCCGAGTGTCCGACGGGGCTTCCTCAACTTCCAATTGGCTGCAGGAGCTTCCTGCAGCCAAATGGAAGACACACCTTGGTTCACGAACGATTTGGAAGTCAAACGGACTTCCGGAACAGATTCTGTTTGACTTCCGAGGTACCACTGTAGTTGCACCGATGGCTACAGTACAGAAGAGCTTCAGGGCCTGGCATTCCTGCTATTGCCAAGCATTTGAATACATGAGGCTCTTCCTTTTCTACAGCTGACAAAGGGAGAAAGATCTCTGTTACACATGCAATTCCTGCTCAGAGGATAATATAGCATCCATAGGATTGCATCATGGGGATTTTCCTCACACCTTTTGATGTACAGTGGTACCTCTGGATGCAAACGGGATCTGTTCTAGAGCCCCGTTCGCATCCTGAAGCGAATGTAACACGTGACTGCGTGTGCACGGGTTGCGTTTCGCCGCTTCAGCGCATGCGTATGATGTCATTTTGAGCGTCTGCGCATGCGCGAGCGGCGAAATCCGAAAGTAATGCATTCCATTACTTCCGAGTGGCTGCAGAGCGCAACCCGAAAATGCTTAACCTGAAGTGTATTTATCCCAAGGTATGAGGGACGCGGGTGGCGCTGTGGGTTAAACCACAGAGCCTAGGACTTGCCGATCAGAAGATCAGCGGTTTAAATCGCCATGACGGGGTGAGCTCCTGTTGCTCGGTCCCTGCTCCTGCCAACCTAGCAGTTCGAAAGCACATCAAAGTGCAAGTAAATAAATAGGTACCGCTCCGGCGGGAAGGTAAATGGTGTTTCTGTGCGCTGCTCTGGTTCACCAGAAGCAGCTTAGTCATGCTGGCCACATGACCCGGAAGCTGTTTGTGGACAAACGCCGGCTCTCTCGGCCAATAAAGCGAGATGAGCGCCGCAACCTCAGAGCCGGTCATGACTGGACCTTTACCTTTACTTATGACTGTAATTCGCAGCCCCGATTTAAAACATGGCTCTTTTGAGAAATTGGAAGGGCTGCTGGTGAAGTGGGTGAGATACTTTCTTCAAATACCACTCTCCTTGTTTACATTGCTCCCCTCCCCACACCCTGAAGTGACGTTTGGACCTGAAGGAGGAAATCATCCAGGTACTTAAATGTTTCCCACTTCAGAGTGAATTTCAATTTGTGGGTGGCTTTTAGACTAGGGAATAACAAGGGAGAAGAGGCTAACCATCTCTCAGTGCCACTTTGCTGACATTTAAAGGAGCTGTGTAGGCAAGCTTGGCTCCAGGTTTCAGGGGGCTTTATTATGCTGCTGCTCTGAGGGGGGATTTTCTTTGTCACTGCCCATGATGCCCTGGGCTGATGTATTGTTGCTCCATTGTGGGCAATTGCAACGATGGCCTCTCAACACTGCTGTACAGAGGAGCCCTAGAAAATGGTTCCTAGCGCCATCGCCAACAACTCACTGACTCATGCAAGACTCTTCTTGGTTGCTGGAAGGGGAAAACGGAACATTCTGGGATAGAATCATAAGCTGGGATGACTTCTGTAATTCGGGGGTGTCCTGGGAAAAGCAGGACAGTTAAGTACAGTGGTACCTCAGGTTAAGTACTTAATTCGTTCTGGAGGTCTGTTCTTAACCTGAAACTGTTCTTAACCTGAAGCACCACTTTAGCTAATGGGGCCTCCTGCTGCTGCTGCACCACCGGAGCACGATTTCTGTTCTCATCCTGAAACAAAGTTCTTAACCTGAAGCACTATTTCTGGTTTAGCGGAGTCTGTAACCTGAAGCGTATGTAACCTGAAGCGTATGTAACCCGAGGTACCACTGTATTATGCAATGAGGCCTCCAACAGCTGTCCAAGGAGGTGGATGCCAAATTGCTAAAAAAAAGTATAGGGATGCTAAATTGCTAAAAAATGAAACTGTGGGAGCTGTCCATCAGAGATCTCCTCCATCTTGTCTGCTCTCAGCCTGAAAGGCATTTGCCTGTGATTTCAGGAAAAGAGAATTTTTACAATCTGCGGACCTTACCCGGTAATCCGTGCAGCTTTAAGGAAGAGAGGCTGGGTAGAGAGAAAGCACACTGTTAAAGGCGACATTCCGGAACACAAAGAGGAAGGGAATGACGCTGAACGCGTGGCCAAATCTGGTAAGAGCCCTTCAAATGTCATTAACCCTTCCGAATACTCCCCCCTGCTTTTTATCTGTGCAGAAATTGGCATAAAAATGTGAGAAATAAACGTGCAAGTTTATATTTTCCTGATTTGACCTTTAGGGGAAAAAGTTATTGTGGGTACCTTGGTAGTTCTTAATGGTTTAACTTAATTATCATGGGGAAAGGGAGAATTCTCTGCATGCTTTTGCATATTTATTTATTTCTCACAGCCAAGAGCTGCCTGTTGCCTGTCTTCAAGTTTCCCATAGCCAGTGCTTTTTTTCTATTAAAAAATTAGGGGTACTCTCATTTTCCTACTCATATTGAGATACTGCCCCTCAATGAGGCCAAACTTAGATTCACAAAATGTTTAGGGGTCTGTGTACCCCTCCATCCCCCCCAGAAAAAAAGTACTGCCCATAGCTATTGCTTTAGCTACTGCAATGTCACAGAATGCTCACAAACATTCTAGCGAGCGAAGGAGAAGGCTCACTCACGAAATGTTTAAAATCCGCACAGGTGAAAAAAGAGCCAGTGGACATGACGTACATATATGGATATCCTGTTTTTGGAAAGAAAGAGATTTCAGTTCTTAATTCAGATGAGTTTTGTACTGTGAAACTAGACTTCTCCCATGCTTAATACATGTTGGGAGTTGTTTGCCTCAACACTGCAGTGTAGTAACTATTTCTCCCATCAAATTTGCAACCTTCATTTTTATCCCAGTGATGAAGAATCACATAGTGGTCAGTCACGCAGTTCAAGGATAAAGGAAGCTTAGCTAGGGTTGCCATATTTCAAAAAGTGAAAATCTGGACACTAAAATCTCCCCCCTACCCAATAGTTTTTGAGCTACCGTATTTTTTGCTCTATAAGACTCACTTTCTCCCTCCTAAAAAGTAAGGGGAAATATGTGTGCGTCTTATGGAGCGAATGCAGGCTGCACAGCTATCCCAGAAGCCAGAACAGCAAGAGGGGTCGCTGCTTTCACTGTGCAGCGATCCCTCTTGCTGTTCTGGCTTCTGAGATTCAGAATATATTTTTTCTTGTTTTCCTCCTCCAAAAACTAGGTGCGTCTTGTGGTCTGGTGTGTCTTATAGAGCGAAAAATAAGGTATTTTATTTTTAGTAAATCTGCCCAAAAAACCCCAATTCTGACATGGGTTGCCATATAGGCAGGGGTCAGGAAACTTTTTCAGCAGGGGGGTGGTCCACTGTCCCTCAGACCTTGTGGGGGGCTGGACTGTATTTTTTTTTGGGGGGGGGGGAATGAACAAATTCCTATGCCCCACAAATAACCCAGAGATGCATCAACTTTATTGATTACATATATAGGTGGAATTTTGGCTCAGGCATTGGGTTAGCCCAGCCAACCAAATATATATATATAATTAATTAATTTTAAAAAGGTAAGGGAACTCAGTTCCTATGAGTTCCTGCTCAGTTTAATTTGCCGCAATCTCCTTGATTTGCCTGAAAACAACACACTGATGATTCCTGTTCTTTTTTTTTTTTCACGGCTCTCTGAAAAGAAAGCAAAACTACTTTGCGCGACGAGGAAGGTCAGATTGCCAATTCAAATGACATCCATGATATAATGGTAAGGTTACAGAGGTAATGAGCGTTCCGGTGAAGCAACCTTTGTGAAATATATATGAAAAATCTTCTCTGGATTTCATTCCCCTGGATTTCCACACACCTCTCCAGTGCTGGGCAACATATTGTGGCCATGGAGCAAGCTTTGTCCTCATTGGGCTGTTTGTGAGGTTCCGCCTCCTTCAGCCCCCCCTGAAAGATTTTGCAGTTCCCCCAGACCTACAAAGCCACCACAGCCATGTGAGATGTAGCAAGGACCGTTTTGTCTGGATGGGTTGACTGGAGCATTTAATCATCTCATTTCCAATTGCATACTGGCAGTCCTCTCAGGGGGACGCGGTTGGCGCTGTGGGTTAAACCACAGAGCCTAGGGCTTGCCGATCAGAAGGTCGGTAGTTCGAATCCCCGCGATGGGATGAGCTCCCGTTGCTTGGTCCCTGCTCCTGCCAAGCTAGCAGTTCGAAAGCACGTCAAAGTGCAAGTAGATAAATAGGTACCGCTCTGGCGGGAAGGTAAACGGCGTTTCTGTGCACTGCTCTGGTTCGCCAGAAGTGACTTAGTCAAGCTGGCCACATGACCTGGAAGCTGTACGCTGGCTCCCTCGGCCAATAAAGCGAGATGAGCGCTGCAACCCCAGAATTAGTCACGACTGGACCTAATGGTCAGGGGTCCCTTTACCTTTACCTTACCTTACCCAGATGTTTAGAAAGTCTGCAGTCTATTCTATGGTGGTTCAGTCTATTCTATGGTGGTTTTTAACTTTCTGTATAAAGGGCTCCCTTTGAAGCTGACCCGGAAACTACAACTAATCCAGAAAATGGCAGCTAGACTGGTGACTGGGAGTGGCCGCCGAGACCACATAACACCAGTCCTGAAAGACCTACATTGGCTCCCAGCACAATTCAAAGTGTTGGTGCTGACCTTTAAAGCCCTAAACGGCCTTGGTCCAGTATACCTGAAGGAGCATCTCCACCCCCATCGTTCTGCCTGGACCCTGAGGTCCAGCTCCGAGGGCCTTCTGGCGGTTCTCCCCCTGTGAAAAGTGAGGTTACAGGGAACCAGGCAGAGGGCCTTCTTGGTAGTGGTGCCTGCCCCATGGAATGCCCATCCATCAGATGTCAAGGAAATAAACAACTATCTGACTTTTAGAAGACATCTGAATGTTTGATGCTTTATTGTGTTTTTATATATTCTGTTGGGAGCCGCCCAGATGGGTGGGGTATAAATAATTGATGATGATGATGATGATGAAATTCTGGTGGTAACTTTTTGTGATAATTTTATTCCTTTATCTTTTTTGTAAACCGCTTTGATGTTTATCGTTTCATTTTCATTTCACTTTTAATTTGTATACTGCCTTTCTATATGACCATTCACAAGGCGGTTTACATGCTGAAGAAACAACAATCAAGAGGCATATACATTTTTATGAAATAAATAAATATTGGGTTAATAGGATAGGAGTTTCCTGGTGGAATCATAATGCAGTCTTCTTTGGGCCAGTCTAGGTTGGTAAGAAATGAAGAAACTACCTTTTACTGGACGATAAAAAAGGATGCCGTCGATTACTATAATCTCCACATTGATCAGATGCTGAACCATTATGCAAGAACTGGCTCCTTTACAACTAAAGTAAGTAGTGTAAATAGTGAGTAGGATAACTTGCCATTACAGCAGCGGCTGACTTCTGGTATCAGAACTGTAAAGAAAGCAACGTGTGGGATTTTCTGTGCAAGAAAAGCAGTCTTGTAGCCAAATCGGTGCTTTCCATCCCCACATCGTTTTGGAATTTTAGGAATTCCAAAAAAATCCACCCATTTTGTCAGAAACCACCCCCACCAATAGAGAAAGCGCAGCATTGGTATTGATTAGGGAAGACATCCTAATTGCATGAGCTTAGATTTCTTACACTTATTACTGATCAATACCACTTACAAGATAAAAAGCGGCTGGTGAGAACCTCTGCTTTCATCTTGTTGAGAAGGACTGTACAGTGGTGCCTCGCAAGACGAAATCAATTCGTTCTGCGAGTTTCTTCGTCTTGCGGATTTTTCGTCTTGCGAAGCACGGCTATTAACGGCTTAGCGGCTTTAAGAAAAAGGAAACAAACTCTCAAGAACTCGCAAGACATTTTCATCTTGCGAAGCAAGCCCATAGGGAAATTCGTCTTGCGGAACGACTCAAAAAACGTAAAACTCTTTCGTCTTGCGAGTTTTTCGTCTTGCGAGGCATTCGTCTTGCGAGGTACCACTGTATTGTTCCACCCAGGTTCTTGCAGAGTGCAAGCTGTCGCTTCTCAGTTTCCACCTCCTTCCTGATTTTCTCCAATGCTTGCCACCTTTTCCTTGCAGGAATTTATATGCATAAGGTATCTACTGTTAACTGGCCCTTTACAATGGGTGAGTGCCTTGGTCTAATTCAGGGGTCAGCAAACTTTTTTGGGAGGGGGCTGGTTCACCGTCCCCCAGACCTGCGAGCAGCAGAGGCTGTCGGCGGTGGTGGAGGGATGAGCAACCTGAAAGGGCTGGCTGGCTCCGGAAAGGCGCTTCCCAAAATGGTGCTCAGCCAGCTCAGCCCAGCCCCCTTCCTCCTCTAGGCAGGTGAAATATACTCAGAGTCCTGTAGTGATTTCATGCTCTTTATTGCGGCTTGTAAAACAGTGATTGACTTGCCCCCCAAACTTCAGGCTTTTATATGCATTATTTTCACAATGAGTCCCGTCTGATTGGCTGATTCTGCTTCCCTCCTGGGGCCTGATTGGTCTTTTCCTGCAGGCCAATCAGTTGTTGCATTCTACGATCCTACCAACCTAATAGGCTGATTAACTTCCTCCTGGAGCCTGATTGGTCTTTTCCTGCAAGCCAATCAGTTGTTGCATTCTAGGTTCCTACTTGCCTATTGTTCTAGGATCCAAGCTTAGTACATAACAGCAGGGCGGGGAGAAGCTAGGAGAAGGGAGAGAGGAGGTGCTGCAATGTGTAAGAGGGAGGGGGGGAAATGGCACCCCCCAAAAATGGCAGCACTGGAAAAAAATTTAATGGAAAAAACAAACAAACAGAATTGCTGATCCACAGAATGTCCACAGGCTGGATCCTGAGGGCAATTGGGCTGGATCTGGCCTGCAGACCGTAGTTTGCTGACCCCTGGTCTAATTCCTTCCTTTGCATCATGGCGCCATGTTTTGGGTCTGGACAGCACCGTTTCCTGAACGGAAGAGATGCTGTTGAACAGGAGAAAAAAAGGGCTGCAGTGCTTGCTTGCTGGCAAACTCTCTTCCATCCCATTAGGAAATCAGAAATCACCTTGCGGGCTGCTTCAATGATGCATAAGGCTCTTACAAATACTGATGGCATTCACTTGACTGATTTCCATTCCTGTCCACAGATAAAACCCGCCAATGGCAGCAATTTTCACCAAAATGCTGCAATGCTCCTATGCATGCTGAATTTATTTGACTCCATCTACACCAAGTTGTAAGGGATGTGACCCCATCTACACCAAGTTGTAAGGGTCGGTGGTTCGAATCCCCGCGATGGAGTGAGCTCCCGTTGCTCAGTCCCTGCTCCTGCCAACCTAGCAGTTCGAAAGCACATCAAAGTGCAAGTAGATAAACTTCCAGCGGGAAGTTAAACGGCGTTTCCATGCGCTGCTCTGGTTCGCCAGAAGCGGCTTAGTCATGCTGGCCACATGACCCGGAAGCTGTATGCCAGCTCCCTTGACCAATAAAGCGAGATGAGCACCGCAACCCCAGAGTCGTCTGCGACTGGACCTTATGGTCAGGGGTCCCTTTACCTTACACCAAGTTGTATCTTTATCACTAAACCTTGTACATAATTGTCTATTGTATTATTTAACATTTATTTTAATATATTAGTGGCCCCGTGGTGATTTTAGCTTATAACTTTTAATGTCTAATGTTTTAATTTGTATATTAAGGAGTTTTTATAGTTTTGTGCGGATCAAGTCGTGTTTTCACAATACAAATGTTTTAAGTTTTGTATCAAACTAGTATATATTTTATTGAATGACGTTGTATACATTGTAGCGGCCTTTGGCTATAAGCAATAAACTTGACTGACTGGCAATTTTCTATGCATGCTGAGTGCATGGTTGGTAGGGGCCATGGTGGGTCACGACCCTGCTCCCACCTCCCAAAAACAGCCAGGGTGTTTTTCTGACACCCCTTCCACAGTACTGCTGAAGCCAAGAAGGTCTGGTCATGTAAACTCCCTCAATGGGAACCTTATGCAAGCTCCTCTGAGAGAAAGCAGAGTAAAAATGTACCGTATTTTTTGCTCTATAAGACTCACTTTTTCCCTCCTAAAAAGTAAGGGGAAATGTGTGTGCGTCTTATGGAGCGGATGCAGGCTGCGCAGCTGTCCCAGAAGCCAGAACAGCAAGAGGGACTGCTGTTTTCACTGTGCAGTGATCCCTCTTGCTGTTCTGGCTTCTGAGATTCAGAATATTTTTTTTCTTGTTTTCCTCCTCCAAAAACTAGGTGCGTCTTGTGGTCTGGTGCATCTTATAGAGGGAAAAATACGGTAATTAAAAAATGTATCTCTGGATACATGTGTCCAAAGACTGCAGCGGATTGCAGGCAGGAGAAGAATCTCCAGCCCACAAAACTACAGTACCTAATAGAGTAAAGTAAAAAGGGTAAAAGTAAAGGACACTTGGATGGTTATGTCCAGTTGAATTCAACCATGGGGTGTAGTGTTCATCTCCACTTTCAGGCCAAGGGAGTCGGCGTTTGTCCACAGACAGCTTTCCGCGTCATGTGGCCAGCATGACGTAACCGCTTCTGGTGCAATAGGACACCGTGGTGGAAGCCAGAGCAAATGGAAACTTCCTGCTGCAGTGGTACCGACCGTATTTTTCGGTGCATAAGACGCCCCCATGTATAAGACAGGCCCTATTTTATTTAACCCAAAATTAAGAAATTAAGTTGTTAGCTTTTTTTGGGGGGGGGGGGTAGGTCACTTCCGTCAATCGCTCACCCGCCTGCCCGCCACTGCCAATCGCGCACCTTGCCACAGCCGCCAATTGTCTGCCTGCTTGCTGCCACCAACAGCCCACCCGCCCACTTGCCACAGCCGCCAATCGCCTGCCCAATTGCCACAGCCAATTGCCAGCAGACCTTGCCGCAGCCCCCAATCACCCGCCCAATCGCTGCTGCCAATTTCCTGCTTGCTGCTGCCATTAATCGCACGTCCCCCCTCTGCATTCACTATCTGAAGACAACACCCAATTCTTGCCCCCCCCTTTTTAGCAAAAAGCATCGTCTTATACGCGGAAAAATACGGTATTTATCTACTTGTGCTGGGGCGCTTTCAAACTGCTAGGTTGGCAGGAGCTGGGACAGAGCAATGGGAGCTCACTTCATAAGCAGACTTAGAACATATATCATTTTTACACATTTGGAGAGAGGCTGGATTGTTTTCTTAGAATCACAGAATCCTTCCTTTTTCTTTTGACTTGCACGTGTCTGTTAAAGCAACCAACCTCAGGTAATACCCTTGTTTTATTTAAAGATTGGGCTTTGTTTGCATATGAGGAATTTGCCATGGTATGTGTCAGCCAATCCAAACGCTTTCTTCCCTCGGTGTTACGGCATTTGCATGGACGACGAGAAACTAGATTTTATTGGTGAGTTGCTTTAAATTTCTTTACTTTCGGTCTTGGGAATGTGGCAGAAATGTGTTTTTTTTTAAAAAATAAATTTTTATTAACCGGCCAATCACATCAAATTAAATCACATCATATAAATTCTGAATTACAAAGCCGAATTTTAAATTTTTGTTGGGGGGACCCATATTTCAAGATCCGAAGGGGGGATTCTGATCATCTTCTTGCTACTGCGTTAATGTCCAAATTAATCCAAATCAGTCCAAACAGAGTTCATAATTCTATTCAGTCTTATCTTACTGTTTCCACATCACATCTTATTCATATATTTTCTCTTTTTCCTTTATGATCTCTTCTGATAGTCTCCTTAAGCCGATAAACACCAATAATAATCCTGTGTGGATTTTTCCGTCCTTCCAGTCCTCAATTCGAGATGGTTTACATATATCATCGCCTTCATAGATAACATCACTATTTCCATCATTAATTACAGAACTGTCGCTCTTGAGTCCCTCTGAGGAGTTTCTCCCACAATATAAAAACAGCTCTATTTCTCTATTTCTCCTCCCAGACTCAGTCCTCCGACAGAACTTCCCAATATGGCGATGGCATTTTTAACTGCGTCATTTCAAAGCTCTTATACATTCCACGCTCTTCTTAAAACATGCTTTGGTTCGAAAGTTTATCTCCACACAGCCTTAAATCCACAGCTTAAGTCCTTAAAACGACATTTGTGACTCGTGAGGGGAGGGGATTCTTGTTTAATCACATAGGCAGAAATGTTCTATATGCTTACTTTAAAACATGCACAGTTATTTTCCTTTTGGGTGGGCAGGCTCAGTGACTCATGCAGGCCATCCATGAACAGTGCTGGATTTACGTATAAGCTAGCTAAATAAATAAATAAGCGCGGGTGGCGCTGTGGTCTAAACCACAGAGCCTAGGGCTTGCTAATCAGAAGGTAGGCGGTTCGAATCCCCGCGACGGGGTGAGCTTCCGTTGCTCGGTTCCAGCTCCTGCCAACCTAGCAGTTTGAAAGCATGTCAAAGTGCAAGTAGATAAATACGTACCACTCCGGTGGGAAGGTAAACGGCGTTTCTGTGCGCTGCTCTGGTTCTCCAGAATGGCTTAGTCATGCTGGCCACATGACCCGGAAGCTGTACGCTGGCTCCCTCGGACAATAAAGCGAGATGAACGCCGCAACCCCAGAGTCGTCTGCGACTGGACCTAATGGTCAGGGGTCCCCTTACCTTTAAACAAGCTATAGCTTAGGGCCCCACTCTCTTGGGGGCCCCCCAAAAATTAAAGGAAAAAAACACCTGGATGTACATTTCCAAAATATAAGATAAAAAACAAATAAAATAAACCTACATTCAGCAACAGTGTTTTGTGTTGCATAGGCTCCTATTTGTTATGTGCAAATGACTTTAGATACCTATTAGGTCCATAAATGACCATATAGCATATGTTCAACACAAAAAACAGGGATAATTTGTTGTTGACAAAGGACATCTGGACATATAAAGGGCCCCATTACCTTCAGTAGCTTAGGGCCTCATCAAACCTAAATCCAGCCCTGTCCATGAACACACTTGCAGAACTAAAAGTTGCCCTGTGGTCATTTACTTGCCACACTGAGGGTTATGGTTTGGGACACATGCGGGGGCCAGGAAGTGTGAAAATGTTTATTGGATTTATGTGGACTTTGTAATGCTCTCACCAAATTGTTACAAAACTCCCCAGGGCTCTGCCATTTAAGTTGTGTTTTGCTTAATGGGACAAAGTCCAAAATAATATGTTATTTATTTCAGATGATTTCAGGAAAACAGCAGCATCTTCCATAATCAAATGGGTTGTCAATTTACGTATTTCGGGTGATACCTGTAACAGGCTAAGTAAAGAAAATGCTGATAAGGAAGATGAGACTTCCACTAAAGGTATTGCTTAGTAGATGTATTAATATTACAATATTTCAAAAAAATGTTCATCTGACTTTGTTGGCGAGTGGAGGGAAAACCTTCAAAAGCCATTGCTAATAGACAAGCTAAGATAAAAAGTATTTTTGTGTGCTCTTAAATTTTGATTTAGACTAAGGTTGCTTGCAGATGACCTATTTATTGAGCACTCACCCTGATTTCTTTGCACAAAGTTTGCAGAGGTTTTCCGACATCCACAGTTTATTGTGCATTCATTCTGGTTGGTTTGTGGAGAAGTTATCTGACATTGTGTCATGCAATAGCTAACCGTCTTGGCTGCAAGTCCTGGAAGACCTGTTCCTTGCCTTGCAGCCCTTTCCTCAACCTGGCCTGGGAGGGCAGAGCCGTGACTGACTCCAGTTACAAAAGTCGAGGCTGCTGAAATGAGAATGCTACACGTATACAAACAACAGCCAACCCCCCCGACTTAGAGACTATCAATTTCAGCAAAATAACTGTGTATGCAGTGTCGATTCTCTCTACAGCCGATTGCTTGTTGCTCTCAGTTCTAAGATACAGTGGTACCTTGGTTTAAGAACAGCTTAGTTTATGAACCACTTGGAATAAGAACGCTGCAAATCCGGAAGTAGGTGTTTTGGTTTGTGAACTTTGCCTTGGAATAAGAACATGTTTCGCTTCCTGGTGAGTGTGTTCCATTTGTAAATTGAGTCCCCTGCTGCTAATCAGAGGCTTCCTGTTGAGTCTGTCGGCTGTTGAGTCCTGAGCACCCACACAACACAGAGGTGATATTTGAAGCTTTTCTTTTTGCTATTTTTTGGGTGTTTATGGGACAGACTTGTGACTGTGGCTTGTGACTCCGTTCTTGTGAGTGTGGCTTGTGACTTTGTTTTTGTGGCTTGCTTTTGTGGCTGTGTTGAGCCCAGTTCAGCTACTGGTTGATTGTGTGACTGCAGAAATGGATAAAATAAAAGCCCCCCATCCAAACAATGGCTATCATCAGTGCACGTAAGGGAAAAAAATAATTTTAATTTTTATCACCTACAATACGGTCTTATTTATTTTATAGTACAGTACATTGATTATCGCCTTAATTTTATGGATCAATGGTCTTGTTAGGTAGTAAAATTCATGTTAAACTGCTGTTTTAGGGGTTGTTTTTCATCGTCTGGAACGGATTAATCCATTTTCCATTACCTTCTATGGGAAAGCATGCCTTGGTTTAAGAATGCTTTGGTTTAAGGACAGGCTTCCGGAATGGATTAAGTTCGTAAACCAAGGTACCACTGTAGTGAAAAAGGGAAACACAAACATGTTTGTTAATGAGAAAGCATTGGTGTCAAAGTATTGGTTTCAGGAGAATATGCACTTTTGATGGAATTGTTTTGTAGTTTTCATTCTATTTTACCATCTATCTATCATCTATCTATCTATCTATCTATCATCTATCTACCTATCCTTTGAGGAGTTTTAAGTGGCACATACGGCTCTCCGACTCCCCGTTTTATCCTCACAACAACCTGTGAGGTGGGTTTGGCTGAGAGACAGCTACTGTCTCAATATTACCCAGTGAGCTTCATGGCCTGTTGGGGATTTGAACCCCGTTCTCCCGGGTCCTAGGGACGCAGGTGGCGCTGTTGTCTAAACCACTGAGCCTAGGGCTTGCCGATCAGAAGGTTGGCGGTTCAAATCCCCGCGACGGGGTGAGCTCCTGTTGCTCTGTCCCAGCTCCTGCCAACCTAGCAGTTCGAAAGCACATCAAAGTGCAAGTAGATAAATAGGTACCGCTCCAGCGGAAAGGTAAACGGCATTTCCGTGTGCTGCTCTGGTTTGCCAGAAGCGGCTTAGTCATGCTGGCCACATGACCCGGAAGCTGTACGCTGGCTCCCTCAGCCAGTTAAGCAAGATGAGTGCCGCAACCCCAGAGTGGACCTAACGGTCAGGGGTCCCTTTACCTTTACCTCATGGTTCCTAGTCCAACCCTCAATCTACTACCTAGTTTTGTGTTTTAGGCCCTGCTTCAGAAGCCACAGTTCCCATCATGCTCTCTTCTACGCTGTCTCTCAAATCCTAGTTTCCCTCTTCCTTGGCAGCACATTAAAGCACACACCTTCCCCTGTAGTATCCTGGGAACTGTAGTTTGTTAAGGGTACAGGGCATAGTAGCTCAGTGAAGGGTAAACTACATTTCCCAGGATTCCTTGGGTGAAGCAATTTGCTTTAAATATACGTTGTGTACATAGCCTACACTGCAAGAACATTTTCAAGTGCTCAGTGTGTGCTTCGTTGCTCACCACAAATACTACTGATCATGCTGCCCGTTTTCTGTTTTAGTCTTTCCACATAAAAAATCCTGGGTTATTTTGTGTGCTGTGCCTCTCCTGCTGCTGTTGAGGCATTTTAATTTTTATTTTACTGCTGCAGCTTCTTCTTCTTCTTCTTCTTCTGTGTGATGGCATTATGGCATAATAGCAACACATCTTTTTAAAACAGCAAAACACATCAAAAAAATTCGAACAAGGACGCAAAAAAGACCAAAAAGGTGTGGCAGTTTCAGAAAAAAGAGAAAAAACAACCAAACCGGTAAGAGCAGTTTTGGACACTGCCTTGGTTAGAATAACATGAGGTGTTATTGGTTAAAACGAGCTGCATTTAGAACATGCAAACAAGGCACCTTAGAATCACATCAAAATTAAGTGTAATTGCTTCAAACCAATAAATACATAACAGAATGAAAAATAAATCTAAAGAGTGACTAGAGCAATTTTAAAACAATTTATATATTTTTTGAAAATAATATTTAAGTTTTCCAATTTAATAATCCAATAAAAAACACATTAAAACATTCCAAATTACAATAAGAAAAGCCAAATATAAATGCCAAATTATATATCTTTGGGTGACTTCCCATGCTCTGAAGTGCTGATAATCTAATATTGCATTGCATTTCTTAATCAATCAATCAATAAACCAATCCGATCTTAATCCTTCATTTAATTTCATTTATTTTTGCAACCACTAGTCTGTTCAACTTCTGCCTTCTTAGTTCTGTATGAAATCTTTCCCCCTGTTGTTATCCAAACTCCAGCAATTCCATTTTCAGTTTCTGCTCACAGGAGCCATAATATGCCACATCCCAAACAAAGAGACGCCATTAGCCCCGGGCAGACATCCAGAATTCCCCTCTGTAATCTCGCTCCATCTCTCAACATGCTGGTACCTCTGCCGAAACACAATAACTCCTGTCCAGAATTCTTTGCATCCTTCCGCTGAGGGTAGCTGCCAGAATCTTCACCCAGTCAGTATTACAATTAAACCATAATGGCAGCAGGATGCCCTTTCAGTCCCGCTTGCATATTTCAAACAGTTTCCTTTCAGGGGAGGTTTACCAGGTAAAACTGCAAGTACAAATATATCAAAAGCGAGTAATAAAGGCTCACCTCCCCCTGGGGCTATACAATTAATCCATCAGTTAATTCAACAAGCGGGCCAGTCCTTTGTGCTGTTGTCCTTGCTCCTCAGCGATGTTACTTTCATTTTCTGCTCACAGGGATAATTTTAACTGTGTTACAGTCCACCATTAATCCCAGGCAGATATCCAGAATTCTTCTCTTTGGTCTCTTTCCAGCTGCTAATGAGATGGTGCCTCCGCACTAACAAAATAACTCCAATTAGGAATTCCTTTCATCTTTCCCTTAATGGTCATTGCCAGTCAAAATTTCACACAGTCCATTTCGTAGTTAAGCTTAGCTTAACTCACATATTTCGCTCGGTTGTCCTTTAGTTACGACAAAAGTCTTTCTCCAGATCGAGTCCTTCTCAGCGGCTGGTTAAATTAGCAAGTTATTTTATCCCCGCTAGTTCAGAGCATGCCTGTTAATTAAGTCCAAATTTTTATCTTAAAAAACAGGTGTCCTCTGCTCATGGCACCGGCTCTGGAGAGTTCCCAAGACGCATGGTGCATTGCACCTAGCTCCCCCTGTCCCCCGCGTTCCTTCAGGATGGGCAGCAGGTATTGGACGATCTGCGGGTGGGCTGCTCCCCCCCGACCCTGGGGGGGGGGGTTTGGGAAGATAATTACTCCCACATTATCCTTGATATCCACACGAAAGGGCTCCACTGTTATGGGTACAGCTGTTCGCCATGGCAGCCAAACAGGAACTCCATAAAACAATTTATAAATGTGTAAAATCCACCAACTAGTGTACAAGCACAAGTACAAGTCGTTTTATTACGGTCAATGACCAGTATCAAGACAAAAACACCAGTTACAAAATGTAAAAGCTCAAAACAAGATTAAAATGATATAAAATCGCATATACATTTTTAAAAAAACAGTTCTGGGTGGTCAATAATATGTCAGAAAGGAAACCCTTCTGACCTAGAAGTTTCCATTGGTCGATATTATTATATATTATACTAATCCTGGGTGCTAATCATTATATGTCATATTTTGATCATTCAAGACCTGGGCAAAGGAAATATACACTTTAAAAGACTCCTTAAAAATCTGACATAGGTTCCTGACTCCAAGTTCTTCCATGCATGTCTTAGAAACCACTAATCTCACTTCTTAAATCAAGGTATCTGGACAAGGCTGGCCTAATTAATCTTAGTACAGTGGAACCTCAGTTTTCAAGCGTTTCGAAATCTGAACGATTCGGAACCTGAATGCCGAAAATCTGGAAGTAATTGCTTCCATTTTCCAACGCATCTCAGAAGTCAAATGGCTTCCAAGGTGCATTTCTCAATTTCCCCCCTTGAACTTGCAGACAGCCCATGGAGCCCCGGTTGGCGAATGTTTCAAAAGTCGAATGGTCTTTCGGAACAGATTATGTTCAACAATCGAGGTTCCACTGTATATGGAACAGTTCATATGGGAACTGGCAGTCCTAGAACATTTATTTCTGGAAGCTGTAGAACAGCGTTGCCCAAACTTGGGTCTCCAGCTGATTTTTTGGACTACAACTCCCATCATCCCTAGCTAGCAAGACCAGCAATCAGGGATGGTGGGAACTGTAGTCCAAAACCAGCTGGAGACCCAAGTTTTGGAACCATTGCTCTTCTTTAAGCACCAGCAAGGTGCGACAAATTCTAGGTCCTCTTGATGGTACTAGATCAGAAGGGTATCACATTATTAGGGTACTTTCCCATGAGCTGGAAACCTAAAAATGGGGCAACATGTAGTCTGAGACAGGCTGAAATATGGGGCATCTGTCTTCCTGTGTGTCAAAATGGGGGGTTTAAGAAATTTCCCTACATGCCAGAACTTTGAAGTTTAGTATACACATAACCCCAGATAGAATTTTGAGCAAAATCTCAAAATGGGGCATTTCCATATTTGAAAGGCAGTCTATAAGACATAAAGCTGAAGGGAGTAAAGTGTATGTTTTCCGATGTAAAGCAAGTCAGTTTCCATGTGGGATGCAATGTTGGCGCTCAAAGGCTTCTGTTGTCTTTTCACACATTTGGATCAGACCCGGACTAGACATTGTTGGCGGAAGTCAGTTGGTAGAGTTCACCACACCTCAACCAGTGTGATGTATCAGCAGAGTATGAAGAACCCTTGCAAGAGTCTTCAGAGATTTCCGTCTCCCAGCAGAACAGCTTTTTCCAGACCCACCGTTAGGATGTCATACAAGATGGCGCCTCTGGGCTTCATTTATTGGTTCCCCAAATGACAATTCATTTTCATTTTATGGAAATATCTGAACTTCAGGCTATTCACCTGAAATGACTGATACACATCCTACCATGTCATGGAAACAATTGAGGGCATTTTTTCTTCTAACAGGCTTTTCCACCATGGTAAATGGGTCTGTTGTGCATTGTTCTAATTTTGTTTAAGATGTATTTGCTGTTCTTTGTGTTTCAATCTTTTCTTTGCTGTTTTTATTGCATATCACCTTGAGGTGATTGTGTAGAAGATGATCAATACATGATGATGATGATGATGAAGAATAATTGCATGTCCCTTATAGAGGACTCTTGATGAGAGAAGGTTTTGCCTGCAGGGAGAGAGCACATCACTAATAAATACTTTGCTTCATATTCCGTAGATTCCGATGATAAGAAAGCAAAGGAACTCCCTGAAAGACTAGT
Source organism: Podarcis siculus (assembly GCA_034642415.1). NCBI lineage: Eukaryota > Metazoa > Chordata > Lepidosauria > Squamata > Lacertidae > Podarcis > Podarcis siculus. Next base: position 1,036,351 of record JAXCMG010000071.1, on the reverse strand, counting down.
CGAGATGGCTTGCAAAGTGTGTGAAACCTATCTTGCACAATTTGAACATAGTGACATTGACTCGGAGGCAGAAACTACTCCTGTACTTTCTGACAGAGAATGGAATCAGTTAATTGAGCAGTACTACTCACTCATTCAGTAAGTGTTCACTTCAGCGTCTAACTGCGTTGACAGAAGATTGCGACCCTTTCTCTTGATTCCTTACTCTTACCATCTCTACCGAATCGAGGTTCTGAGTGCAGAATTCTAATTCAGATTAAGAACTGGGAATATCATATGGATCTGGGGGGGGGGGGAAACCATCTCAGTTGAATTAAAATGAAGCTCAATGGTGTGTGAGTGTAGGATAATAGTGAAGTCATATAATAGTGAGGGGCATATAAAGGGCCCCATTACCTTCAGCAGGGCTGTCTTAAGCATATGTGGCGGTGGGGTGCAAAGATCCACCCAGCATTGCCCCCCCGGTTGCCCAGTCCCAGGCGCACAGGAGGGTGGAGCCGGCCGGCTGCCTCAGTGTCTCGCTGGCTCGGTCGCCCTCGAACTCGTGGCATAGAGCTGCCCGCAACAGAAGACCCTGCTGTGGCGCTCCGACCGACGGGTGGGCTCTTCCTCGGACTCCACTCTCGGGCCCCGGACACTTGGCCTGGCGCTCCTGAGAGCCTGGTGCCCGGGTCCCCCGCACCCCTAGCGCCTATGGGTAAGACAGCCCTGACCTTCAGTAGCTTAGGTAAAGTGAAGATCAAACCTAAATCCTGCCCTGCCGGCAGCCATGCTTTAGCCAAGCTGGCATGCTCTGCGCTGTATAGGAGAGGAGGGAGAAAGCAGTTAAAAACTCTGTGTCAAATAGATCAACCAGCAGAGCGATGAGAGCCAATCCCTCAGTAATTGTCAATCACCCAGTAATTGGAGCTCATGTCAAATTTAAAGTGCTGTACTGAAATTCCTCCATAGTGGCACCCACACTATGCAACACCCTCCCATCAGATGTCAAAGAGATAAGTAACTATACAACCTTCAGAAGACATCTGAAGGCAGCCCTGTATAGGGAATTTTTTTAATGTTTGATTATTATTTTTTAAGTTTCTGTATATGCTAGAAGCTGCCTAGAGTCTCTGGGTTGACCAGGACAGACGGGCAGTGTAGCAATAAGAAAATAATAATAATAATAATAATAATAATAATAATAATAATAATTATAATAATAATTTATTATTATTATTATTATTATTATGAATTATTCCTCCTGTCCTGGAAAAACCACAGCACTTTAAAGACCAATAAAGTCCACAAGCTGTTATAAGACTGCTAGCCCCCCTCCCTTTCCAAATACTGTATCTGAAATAACCATTCTTTTATTTTTAATTGCAGGAAGCGTTTCTAACATGTTTCCTATGGAGTTTTAACATGGTTGGTTGTTGTTTTTTCAGTGAGGGTGCAGTGATTTGTAACGCAGAGAACTATTTTACTCAGTGTCAAAATATTTTGCGCAGAATTATATCAGTAAACCCGCAACGAGATATCGATGGCCTCCACAACATCTGGATTATTAAACCTGGAGCTAAATCCCGTGGCAGAGGTACGCATATTATTACCCTTTGGTGAATAAAGACCTCAAGCACAGGAATGCTTTTTGGGAAGTCTGAATAGGAGAAACTCTCATAGGTTCTGCTTGGCAGGTAAAAGCAATCCTATCCTCTTCTCCCAGACATTTGGAGTAAATTAGTAACCACTTTTCAGTTTTATTGTTCCCATACTGCTGCTCTGTTGGTTGTATTTATTAATTGGGTTGTTGTTAATAAATGTTATATATATGTGTACTCAGCCATGTATGCAATATTAATTGTACACCTGTACAATACTGATAATGGTGCTTTTTCAAAGAGGTTAATATTAAAGGACCCTCTTTTGGAGTAAGTCTTACCTTTAGGGATTGTCTCTGGCTTTTAAAAATAAGATTATATTGCTTCTCAGCCTGCAAAATGCACAAATGGACTGAATTTATACGTTCTCTGGCCATTGTGCACAATCTCTAATGGGACTTCAAGTATGGGCATTTCTCAGTTGAATTTTGTACATTTCCTGGCTAACATGCACATTCCCCGAAGGTTGTTGGGGATGATGTGTGATGACTGGAGAATGTACAGAAATCGTTGAATATATGCACATTTCCCAAGGCCTCTATAAGATTATGTATATTGACTGGGAAATGTGCACAATCGCCCCTTCTCAGGTATTATACATTTGGAAGCTGCCTAATACTGGATTAGGTAAATGGTTCCTCTAGCTCTACAAAAGAACAGCAGCAGCTGTTCAAGGTTTCAAACAGGAGACTTTCGTAATCCTACCTGGAGATAGTGAAGATTGAATCTGAGATAATTTTTTTGCATGCAGATCAAATGCCATGCCACTTAGCTACAGTCTCCCCAAAGCTACATTTTCTCACCTTGTATTCATGCATTGCTTTCTGTATACACTATTTTAAATATTCATATTTTTATTCTCTCTTTTTTATAATTTTTTATTAAATTTTCTCTTTTACAATTTTGAATATTCATTTAAACAACCTTAAAACATCCAAAACTTCCCTTCCTCTCTTTCCATGGTTCATTTTGCATAACATAAATCCCTGCATGTTTTATATAAACTAAACCATTCAGTATTCCATTATTACATCCATCAAAATTTATTTACACTGTTGAATTTATCTTAATGCTGCCAATGTTTTCAAGTCTACACAATTTCCCCCCATATATTCAACAAACATTTTCCAGTCTCCTTTAAACGTATGTTCTTCTTTTTCTCTTATTCTGTATGTTAGGTCCGCAAGCTGCGCATATTCCATTCATATTTTTATTTTCATGTCTTCTAGAAATAGTATGCAAGAACCGACTGGATGATATATTAAAACTAGTGGAACCAACGGACCAGTTTCCAATAAAGGACCATAAATGGGTTGTCCAAAAGTATATCGAAACTCCTCTATTGATCTTTGATACAAAGTTTGATATTAGACAGTGGTTTCTTGTGACAGACTGGAACCCGCTGACTATATGGTTCTACAAAGAAAGCTATCTGAGATTTTCCACGCAGCGCTTCTCCTTAGACAATCTGCACAGGTAACCAACAGTAGACCACAATATTTTTATTGTGTGGGACCTAGTTTGAGCACATGAAACTAAGGGGTGAATAAATGTGTTGACATTGTTGTGTGGCGAGGTCCCCAAGCCACCCCCCCCAAAATAACTCACAACAGACACATAATTTTTTTTAAAGGCTTTTGGCATAATTTTGGCCACAACTTTATTGAAATACATAAATGTGAGTGGTTGCTTAGGCATTGGTTAAGACTATCTGTCCCCACGCCCAGGGACAGAACTGACTTTCGGACACCAACGGAAGCCAGTAAGGGAAAACAATATTGGGGAGAAATGGAGCTGAGTCACAGGCCCTCAACTCTCACCCGCATGCTTCCCGAGGCTTGCCGGCCCTAGCCCCATTCCAGGGATTCGGACGAAAAGATGGCAAGCCCCTGGATTCCTTTAACGGAATTCCCTTTCCGCAGCAACCATGGAGGGGCAGACCCAGCCTATCCTAACCCCTCCTCCACCAATTTATAACCAATGCCTAACCGCAACCTTACAAGTTGTGACGATTTGCTACGCAGTAGGCAAAAACCAAATGGCCCAGCCAATCAGCCAGATGGATAAAATTCCTACCAGGCCCCTGCCCCAACGGCAAGAGACCCCATGACAGGCATAGCAAGGCCAACGTGAAACCCCTAAAATTAGGGCGGGTGGGCAGGTGATCCGGTGCACGCAGCGAAAGAGAAAGCTCAAAGCTGCATGCACAGAACTTAAAACGTTCGATCCCTCCCACCAAATTGCAACATAGCCCAGCAACTCAGCCGTTCAAACGTTGCCACAGGTCGGCTTAGTAACCCTGCCTGGCAACAGAGGGGTGGCATGGCAGACCCCACCGCAACACGTGCTCTCCATGAGGGAGAACACGCTTTATGAGAGAGTCATGACACCACCATGTGTGCTGATGATCTCATGTTTGCTTATTGTATAAAGCTGTTTTTAGTCATGACAGCAGTTTGGATGTCTCACTGCACATGACATTTAGTTGACAGAATAAGAGGTAAAAGGTTTGACCTCATTTTAATCCCTTAGTCTTCATCCGCAACGGAGGCAAAGCCTAAATACGTAAAACTGCATTTGATCTGAAAACTTGTTTCGACTCAACCAGAGACAGGTCATATTTCATTGCTAACACTGCTGGCCATAGACATTTTGCCGCCTGAAGCGGAACCCGATGGTGACCCCCTCTCCCTTATTAAGGCCAATGAAAGTCAAATGCCGGTGCCTACCTTCATCTGTAAAAAAAGGTAAAGGTAAAGGACCCCTGACAGTTAAGTCTAGTCGCAGGCGACTCTGGGGTTGTGGCGCACATCTCGCTTTTAGGCCGATGGAGCCGGCGTTTGTCCGCAGACAGTTTTTCCAGGTCATGTGGTCAGCATGACTAAGCCACTTCTGGCACAACGGAACACCAAAGCCAGAGCAGCGCATGGAAATGCCATTTAACTTCCTGCTGGAGCGGTACCTATTTATCTATTTGCACTTTTTGGTGTGCTTTTGAACTGCTAGGTTGGCAGGAGCTGGGCAATAGGAGCTCACCCCGCTGCGGGGATTCGAACCACTGACCTTCTGATCAGAAAGAGGCTCAATGGTTTAGACCACAGCACCACCCGAGTCCCACCTTCATCTGTACCCGTATCCAAAACTTTTTGATACTTTCTGAAGTGGTTTGCATCACCCTGTAGCATGGAAAGGCTGACCTTGTTGTCCAAAGTTCCTATTGTGGCATTGGGAGTCACAAATCCACACCAAAACTGAAGCAAAACTGATGCTGCAAACTGTAGCCTTGTCAGGTGCAATACTTCTCCCATGTCTTCATTTTACTCTATATCCCTGAGTGATTTTAATACATTTAGGGTTTTATTGCTTTTTAATGGAACTCAACAGTGCTTTGACATTACTGGGACTTAAGTATAGTCATAATAATAATAATAATAATAATAATAATAATAATTTGCCACCCATCTGACTCAGTTGCCCCAGCCACTTTGGGTGGCTCCCAACAGAATATTAAAAACACAATAAAACATCAAACTACTTGAAACATGGCCAAACCTGGATCCAAGCCTATATCTTTAAGTAAATTAGATTATTGTATTTTAATATAGATTGTTGTATTTTAATATTCTGTTGGAAGCCGCCCAGAGTGGCTGGGGAAACCCAGCCAGATGGGTTGGGTATAAATTATAAATTATTATTATTATTATTATTATTATTATTATTATTATTATTATAGTGGGATGTTTTTATACTTCCCCTTGAATTTATTTTTTACAAAAATGGTTTTCTTTCTACATTTCTGTGCCATGTTTCTGTGCTTTATGAAAGCAATTCTTGCATCCCATTTTCACAGCTCAATTCACCTTTGCAATAACTCCATCCAGAAGAACTACAAGAACGCGCCAGACCGCAGTTCTCAGTTGCCGTATCACAATATGTGGACGAGCAGCAAATTCCAAGAGTATTTGCAAAAGAGGGGTCTTGGCCACGTCTGGCGTAATATTATCTATCCATCCATGAAGAAGATATTAATCTACACAATGAAGATGGCCCAGGACCAAGTTGAACCTCGGAGGAGTAGCTTTGAACTCTATGGGGCAGATTTCATTCTCGGAAATGACTTTACACCTTGGTTGATTGAAATCAATAGTAGCCCAACCATGTACCCTTCGACCCCAATAACATCCAACCTATGTGCTCAGGTTCAAGAAGACACAATCAAGATAGTTATAGACAGAAAACATGACAGGAACTGTGACATTGGGCACTTTGAACTTCTCTGGAGACAGGTAAGAATTGTTTAAACTTTCTCTCTAATTAATTGGGAGCGGGTGGCGCTGTGGGTTAAAGCACAGAGCCTAGGACTTGCCGATCAGAAGGTCGGCGGTTCGAATCCCCGCAATGGGGTGAGCTCCCATTGCTCTGTCCCTGCTCCTGCCAACCTAGCAGTTCAAAAGCACACCAGTGCAAGTAGAGAAATAGGTACCGCTCCGGCGAGAAGGTAAACGGCATTTCCGTGCGCTGCTCTGGTTCACCAGAAGCGGCTTAGTCATGCTTGCCACATGACCCAGAAGCTGTACGCCGGCTCCCTTGGCCAATAAAGCGAGATGAGCGCCGCAACCCCAGAGTTGGTCACGACTGGACCTAATGGTCAGAGGTCCCTTTACCTTTAACCTTTTCAAAGATTCACCTTCATTATATTTAGACACCAACCATGAAATGCAAATCTTGAAATAATTGAGGGGGGTATTGCGATTTATTATTTATTTTATTTATTAAATTTGCATACCACCCTTCATCCAAAGATCTAAGGGCGGTTCACAGTATAGATGTACAAAACACAAAGACAAAATTCAGAATAAAAGCAAGGACAAAATGAACCCATAATCACCACTCCCACAAACACATTTAAAAGAACATAGAATGTTCACCAATCAAAGGCCTGGTTGAAGAAGAATGTTTTTGCCTGGCTCCTGGAGGTGTATAATGAAGGCGCCAGGCATACTTCCCTGGGGAGAGTATTCCACAGATGGGGAGCCACTGTAGAAAAGGCCTGTTCTCATGTTGCTGCCCTCTGGACCTCTCATGGTGGAGGCACATGAAGAAGGGCCTCAGATGATGATCTCAGGGTCCAGGTCAGATCCTATGGGGAGAGGTGGTTCTTTGAATTATTACAGTCCTGAACCATTTAAGGCTTTATAGGTCAAAGCCAGCACTTCGAATTGGGCCCAGAAACTAATTGGCAGTCAGGCCAGGATTGGTGTAATATGCTCAAAGCATCTTGCACTGGTGAGCAACCTGGCCGCTGAATTCTGTACCATCTGAAGTTTCCAAACCATCTTCAGAGGCAGCTTCTGAAGGCCCACCTACTGAAATTCCCTCTTCTATGAAACTCTGAAAGACGCAGGAGCCCCTTCCTCTTTTCATCCAGCCACCCTATCATTACCTCAGTATATAATTACCTCAGTACACTGGTACCTTGGTTTTCGAACGGTTCTGGGAGTTGAACGGACTCCTGGAACAGACTAAGTTTGACAACCTTGAGTTCGACCTTGGTTGTCGAACTCAATCTGTTCTGGGGAGTCCGTTCGACTCCCGGAACCATTCAAAAACCAAGGCACGGTTTCCAATTGGCTGCAAGAGCTTCCTGCACTCAATTGGAAGCCGCACCAGCTGCGTCTGACGTTTGGCTTCCAAAAAACGTTTTCAAACCGTAATACTTACTTCCGAGTTTGTGGCGTTCAGGAGCTGATTTGTTTGGGAGCCAACCCGTTCTACCACAGTATACACTGTATTTTTCGCTCTATAGGACGCACCCAACCATAGGACACACCTTGTTTTAGAGGGGGAGAACAAGAAAAAAAATTCTCCCCCTCTCTGTGCGGTGCCCCTTCAGCGAAGCGGCAGGAGAAACGGAGCCCCTTCCATTTCTCCTCCCGCTTAGCTGAAGGGGCTCTGCGCCTTAGCTGAAGGGGCACCTACCCTTCAACGAAAGGAACCCGAAGCCTCCGGAGCGCAGCGGGAGCTCTGGCTGCGCTCCGGAGGCTTCAGGCGGCTATCTTTGAAGCCTAGAGAGCGAGAGGGGTCGGTGTGCACCGACCCCTCTCGCTCTCCAGGCTTCAGTGAAGGCAACCCGAAGCCTCCGGAGTGTGGCGGGAGTGCTCCCCTGCACTTCTGAGGCTTCGCGTTGCTATCGCTGAAGCCAAGGAGCCTGCATTCGCTCCATAAGATGCACACACATTTCCCCTTAATTTTTGGAGGGGGAAATGTGCGTCTTATAGAGCGAAAAATACAGTAATTGTGAGAACAAACCCGTTTGTATAAGGGAGGAGTGCTGAAAACCACCATTTTGTTTTCCTCTACAGCCCATGTTGGATCTGCCGCCGTTTAATCCTACAGACCTTTTTGTGGAAGGAATCAATGTTAAGAGACTGAAAAAGCATATCGTTAACATCACTAATTTTAATTTTCTTGAACCACTGCTGGGGGTAACACAACCTGTAACAGATCTAGAAAACGACGAAGGCCAGGGGACACCCGCCAACAACAAGCAAATTGTAAAAGGAAAACATGGAAATAGCGCTCCTTGTCCTTTGCCAAAGACCCTCAAGAAGTTGCAAGACAAAAGCCTTAAAGTGAAAAGCACCTACAAAAAGCCTGCCCAAACCATAGACTTTCCTCGCATAGTTAATGGCCGTGGAGCAACCACTGTGTCTGATAAGAAAAAGTCAAAGCCCATTAATGAGCCAAACCTTCAGACTGGAAGTCAAGCTACCACTCCCTCTCAAAAGTCACATTCACTGGACTGGACATTACTTCAGCCCTCTATAGATGCAGGTAAACTGAGGATGAAAATATTTTACATATATCTTTATAATATAAAACTTTTCCATATATATATACCGGTATATGGAATTCCATATATGTATGTATGTGTGTGTATATATATATATATATATATATATATATATATATATATATATGAAAATCAATTTGACAATAAAATAAAAATCAGTTGATTAAATGATAACTGATTAGAGCAAATATTTGTTAAAATAGAAATATTGGGGGAAATCTCTATGAAGTTCACATTGAAATTAAGCTCTAAAAAGCAAAATTTTAATGGCTTTCTGCCAGTTTAACCATCTCAAATAATCCTATGGAAATGACATTATTTAATTCATATATTGGCATAAGTGGATGAAATTTGCAGGTGATGCTGAGGGCTACTGAAACTAGGGTGGGCACAGGATTTGGATAAATCCCAAACTGAAGCAGACCACTTCAGACAGCTTTTGGACTTGGGTTTTTCTGTCATCAGCCAAAGAAACTGACATTTTAGGGACGCCAAGGAAGCTTTCTCTCCTGTTACACAACCGTCATTGAGAATTCTATAAGTCTGACTTTTAAGAATTTAAGAAGAATCCTGCTAGTTCAGGCCAAAGTCATATGTTCTCCAGCTTCCTGTTCTCACAGTTGTGCTAGGCCCGGGGGTAACCCGAGCAACGCAGTCCAGGTCCGGTCCCAAATCCAAGGGTTCCAGAGGAGTCAGTCTGACAGGGCCAAGGCAGGACACAAGGCAAGGTCAGGCACAGGATCACAGGCAGGTTCTGGCAACATTGCTCCCACAACCTGGGGCGGGGTTCAGCAGCCTTTTATCTCTGTTGGGGTAACGGCTGGTCCTGATCCCCCGGTGACTCACCTCCCTGTCTCGCCCAAAGGCGAGCACTCCTCCTGCGAATACTCAGGTCTCTCCTCCTCTCAGACCTCAGTCTCTGCAGCTCAGGAGATGTCGGTGGGTTACTATACCCAGAGGCCGCCTTAGCCTCTACTGACCCAACTGGTAGTGGAGCAGCTGTAAGTGATTGCCCAGCTGGAGGCAACAAGGTAATCCCTGCATCTGGAGCCAGGGCAGGCTCAGGCCCCTGACTCGGCCCAGCTGGTGCTTGTTGCAGGGGAAACTGTGCAGACTGGGGCTCTTCAGAATCAGGTCCCAGACTAGGTTCAGCTGCTGCCTGAGGCAAAGGATCTGGTGTGGACTGAGACTCTGAGCCCGAGCCTGAGTCCTAGGCCATCACACCAGTAGTCAACCATATGCCTATGGGAAGCCTACAAGAAGAACTCGGATACAAGACTTGCTTTCTTTACTTATCATTCCCAGAAGCTGGCACTCAGAGACATATTGCCTCCAACAATAGAGATGGACCACAACCATTGTTGCTAGAAGCTATGGATACCCTTATCATCCATGCACTTATCAAATCCCTTTTATGGTGGTGCCCATCATTACCTCTTGTGGATTCCATTGTTTAACTGTGCACTGTGTCTTACTCTTATCTGCCTCAATCTTCCAACACTGAGCTTCATTGGACGGCCATAATTCCTTGTACAGTGGTACTTCGGGTTACGTACACTTCAGGTTACATACGCTTCAGGTTACAGACTCCACTAACCCAGAAATAGTGCTTCAGGTTAAGAACTTTGCTTCAGGATGAGAACAGAAATCGTGCTCCGGCGGCAGCGGGAGGCCCCATTATCTAAAGTGGTGCTTCAGGTTAAGAACAGTTTCAGGTTAAGTATGGACCTCCGAAACGAATTAAGTACTTAACCTGAGGTACCACTGTACTATAAAAGAGGGAGAAGAACTTTTGTGTATGCACTTTCTCTACACCATGCACAATCTTGTACCTCTCTAGCCTGCCACCTCTTACTTGTGTTCCCTCACCCAAAATCTGAAAATTGGCCACTATCGTAATCTCTCTCATAGCCAAGTTGCTCCAGTTCCTTGGTCCCTTTCTGGAACTTTTCCATATCTATAGCCTTTCTGCTGCGAAGAAACCAGAAGTGTACGGAGTATTTCAAGTGCAGTCACACCATATAATTTTAGGAGTCAATTATGAAATTGGCAGTTTTGTTTTCCGTTCATTTCCTAATGATCCCTAACACGGAGTTCACCTTTTTCACAGCTGCTGTTGACATCTTCTTCAAGCTGTCTACTACAGTCCCAAGGTTTCGTGTCTGGTCAGTCTCCATGAGTTCAGATCACGCTAGCATATATGTGAAATTAGGATTCCTTTGCCCCAATATGCATCATTTTGCACTTGGTTACATTGGAAAAGTCCTTTCGGAGCTTCTCATAATCTTTTTTTGTTCATACCACCCTGAACACTGCTCATCCCTCTTGATCATTTTTGAGCACTTTCTACAGCCCTCAACTGCTATAATTGTTGTTGTTTTTTCCTGTTCTCTGGTTCCTATTTCTTAACCAGTTCCTGATCCATAAGATGCCCTGTCCTCTTATCCTTCAAATTCTAAGCTTACTCAGGAGTCTTTGGCATGTTACTTTGAACATCTAAGTACACAATATTTACAGAATCACCTTTATCTATATGCTTGTTGACACACAAAGAACTCTCAAATGTTAGTGAGACATTACCATTGTAGAGGCCATGCAGTTCTTCTTCAGCAAGACTTGTTTTTCTACATGCTTGTTAATTCCACATTTAATATTGCTTTTGACTAACCTTCCTGGAGCAGATGTTAAGCTAACTGGTCTGTAATCTCCTAGATCCCTCCTGTATCCCTTCTTAAAAAACTGGTGCTATGTGGGCTACTTTCCAGTTCTTGGCATCAGAAGCTGACCATGGGGACAAGTCAATCTTTTTTTGTTAGAAGATCAGCAATTTAATATTTGAGTTATTTAAGAACTCTCTAGTGGATGCCATTTAGACCTGGCAATGTGTCAGTTTTTAATTCATCAGTAAGGCCTACAAATTTGTCTCACCACCACTATTTGTCTCAGTAGGCAAAGAATTATTTCAGCACTCAGCTACTTAAGTCACTTGTTACTTGATGCTCTGCAATTGGGTCGAGACGCTTCATCGGCTGAAGCTCTGCTCTTGGCTCACGGAAACAATTTTCACTTGTGTCCGCTAGCGACTCTGAAAAGTGATAACTTAACTTGTTGACCAGAAACACCTAAGATCATTTCCAGTTATTATATCCGATTGGATGCCCTTCCATCACTGAAAATATCTGTTATATGTGGTAGCTATTGGGATGGGAAGAAAACAAGGATAATTTAAGCATGAGCGGTAAAATATTACTACACGTAAGGCAGGGATGGGTATCTTTAATTGGCTCAAGGTCTATTTGTGAAAGAGAAGAGAAGGCTCTTCGAACAGAAACAACGTGGGGAAAGTGATATTTTTGACCTACCCAAGGCCTGAAAATGATTAGCGCCATCAATGGCATTAAGTAATGTTTATCCTTAATTTTAAAGGCAACTGGCTGCTAAGTTTGGAAAACTGTTGGGAATCCATTGCTGGTATCTAGGTAGAGCAGGCTTTTAAAATGTTTTATTCAGAGGCCTAAATGCCCCGACTAATGCAAACATTGCTAGACCCTCCAAGTGTTCCTATTTTCCAGAGACAGTCCCAGATTTACCAAAGCTGTCCTGGTTTCTGATTTGATCCCGGAATGTCCCGCTTCCCCTTAGGACGTCCTTATTTTCATCGGAGAAATGTTGGAGGGTATGGTAGGATGCCCCTATTTTTATTGGAGGAACATTGGCGGGTATGGAGTTATGCAGCCTCCAAGCCAAGGAGATCGGTACAGTGGTACCTCTAGTTGCGGACTTAATCAGTTTTGGGGTGCCATTCACACCCTGAAAAGTCCACAACTAGAGCACCTCTTCTGTGCATGTATGTGGCATGATCGAGCGCTTGTGCGTGTTCATGGGCGGTGAACCCAGAAATAAACACTTCTGGGTTTGCTGAGTTCTTATGCTGAAAGGCCGTAACAAGAGCGGAATGCAACACAAGGTATTAACTATACAACCTTTAGAAGACATCTGAAGGCAGCCTTGTATTGGGAAGTAATGCTATATTATGTTTTTATTTCTGTTGGAAGGTGCCCAGAGTAGCTGGGGCAACCCAGTCAGATGGGTCGGATAATAATAATAATAATAATAGAATAGGACAACCCTATTTTTATCTGAGAAATATTGGAGAGTATGCACTGCTTCTCTGCAGAGTCTTTTGTAGAATCCTGGTAAAAGGAGCATTGCTAACTATGCAATTCAGTGTTGATGGGCGTTAATATTTGCTCTCTCTTTAAAGGTCTGCAGAACAAAAGCAAGAAGATTCCATGCCTAATTTGTGGAGATGGTTTCCAGTCAGAGAAAGCTTGTAAACACTGCAACTCTTTTTGTGCGACTGTATTACAAGGTGATTCATACCTACCTATGGGTCCGTGTTCTCCTCCTGAAAAGATGACAAAGAACAGGCTGACTGTCCCATGTTATGGACTTCCAAAATACCTTTGACTGTATTCAAAGTGCTTTGAGAAAGTGTTTTTTAAAAAGCCAATTCCCCAAACCTCAGACAGAGCTCAAGAACTTTCCTTGTATATAAAAAGAAGAAGAAAATGCTGAAAGGCCCCTTTTCTTATCAAATAGCTGTAGCCGATTCTACAGCAGAAATGCTGTGGAAAAGAATGGAAGCTGTGCTATGAATGCAAGTCCGAGAATTTCAAACTGCTGTAGCATACCTTGCAAGGAAAAAATGTGTGTGACGTAATACGGATGGTTATTTTTAAATTGGGAAAGTTGTGTTCAGAGGGATGAATAGGATCGGAGAAGCAGGGCAAGGGCAGGCTGGGTGTACAGAGTTTGACCTTTATTGCGGGGTGAGTCCCCCTCCTCCCTTGTGAAATAAAGACACAGGACACAAAATTAAAGGTTAATGGGCGTGAAAGGCCACAACTTTATTGATTGCAGGAATTGAGCAGTATTGGCTTAGGCATTGGTCCTATCGACTAACCAGCTTCAGCTTGATTGCATGAAGGCCGGTGAGGGTTAACCGCCAGCAGTGGGAGTCCTGCTGAAGTACGTCAACTAGGATCCCGCCGGGGTCACCGCTCGGGGGCGTGCCTTAGGCCCACACCTCCATAGGTTTCGGACAGGGCAACGCCCCCCGGAATCCTTTACCGGACTACCCTTCACTTTGGGGGGAGGTGATGGCGCTTCCTTCCCCCCTCTCATTTGCATAACAATACCCCTACCAATGCCTAACCACCAATGCCGAAAAAGTTGTGATGATTTGCTACGAGGTAGGCGAAAAACCAAATGGCTGGTGCCAATTTGCCAAGTGGAAAAAATTCCTACCAGGCCCCTTGACGGCGACCAACTGAAGTCCATAGCAATGTCAGGGAGCTAAACCTAAGGGTGGGCAGGGTGGGAAACCGGAAAAGCTGGAACGTGGCAGAGAGGAAAATCCTTGGGCGCGCCGGCCCTAAATACCCCAGGCCACGCCTCCCTGGCCAGCCGATTGGCTGGTCGTGTCGATGACGCTCCCGAGGATTCCCTCATTCTCGCGGGGGCTGTGAGCCAGCCCCCGCGTGCGTGGGGAGGGGGTGGGGCCCGCAACCACACCTCCTCTCCAGCTCGGAAGTGGCTTTGTAACCACAGGACTTCAGGAACATGAAGGGAGCAATTCCCTGTGACACACTTTTATAGGTCTTCCTAAATGGTGAATTGACCTCCAGTAGTGGTGATGAAAAAGAAGGGCTTGCTCCATTGACCATTAGCGTCATCAGTCATGCAATCTATGTGGTGCGACTCATGCAGCACGTTGGCGATTAATATACACAGAATAATAATTATACATTCTTTATCAACCTTCTGACAAAAATACAAAACATTAAACAAAGCCACAGAGACTTGCGAACTACCCAACCTAAGATGAACTTATAATGTCTGGTTTTAATAGATTTTTCAAATGCTTAACTCAGTCTTTTAGATAAGTTCATGAACATACCAACAAAAAGTAAGTTCGGTGTTATTCACAATACCGAGAGATGCTAGTAGAGTTGTCGATAGATGTTAATGAAGTTGTAGACGACAGGGTGCTGGCGTTTTGCACCTGTTTCGCCCTGGCAGTCCAAGTAATCTTGAAGCCACTGTTTGCCTCCAATTGGGCCCTTTTACTGGTAGCACACTTGGGAGTGTGCAGGTAGCACACTCCCAAGATAGTTTTCCAGGCTGCTTCAGTGGTCTAATCTCAAAGTCTTGATACGTATATTGAAATTCACTGATAATAATTCAAACCAAATCTTATTAGAAATAGCTTAATGCACTTCTAAATGATCAATTAAATCAAAAAGACATATTCATTATACATAAAATCAAACTTACTACAGAAATTTATACATATACTTACATCTTATAGAGAATACAGTGGTACCTCGGGTTACATATGCTTCAGGTTACATACGCTTCAGGTTACAGACTCCGCTAACCCAGAAATAGTACCTCAGGTTAAGAACTTTGCTTCAAGATAAGAACAGAAATCGTGCTCCAGCGGTGCAGAGGCAGCGGGAGGCCCATTAGCTAAAGTGGTGCTTCAGGTTAAGAACAGTTTCAGGTTAAGAACGGACCTCCGGAACGAATTAAGTACTTAACCCGAGGTACCACTGTAACCCTGTTTGGATCTGGATATAAATGCACTCCTTCATTACTAATTGCTCAACAGGTGTTTAACATTGGTAAAAAATGAGGAGGTGTAGGAAAGCATGAAGGGAACACTGAGGTAGATGCTGACAATACTTACATCACATGTAAGATAATACTTACATCACATACAGATTTCAATGCCCACAACTATGGTCAAATCTATGCAAATCTATGTCACTATGTCCTTGGGTATGAATGGGTGGATAAATTTCTCCCTGGCACACATGTGTCTGCAGTTTCTCCCACTGATGTTTGTCTACTCTGATAAGTTACCACTTGGTAAATGAATACTCAGACCTAATACTCAGGCATAAGAGTCGCCCACTACAAAAACTCTATCGAATTGGGATTCAACTTCACTTTACTGGCCCCCATACAGTCCACCATAGCTTCCAGGTCCAACACCTTCGCAGGCAGAAAAGCACACCCAGGTCAGATGGAATGGGAAAACAGAGCCGTGTGTCATCAACATACTGTAATATACTAATAATATTTTTTATAACAGGCGGCCCTGTTTAGGGAAGTTTTTAATGTCTGACGCTGTATTGTTTTTAATATTCGGTTGGAAGCCGCCCAGAGTGGCTGGGGAAACCCAACCAGATGGGCGGGGTATAAATAATAAATTATTATTATTATTATTATTATTATTATTATTATTATTATTATTAT
>JAXCMG010000071.1:956704-1020522 GCA_034642415.1 Podarcis siculus | reverse complement strand
ATTATTATTATTATTATTATTATTATTATTATTATTATTATTATTATTATTATCTATGTGGGCAAATGCTCAAACCTGTCAGGTGCACAACTGCCAATGTAGGAGTGAAATCTGAGATTGAAATGGGTAAGTCAGGGAAGAACTTGAACCTCCCTTGCAACTGCAGGCACGTACAGGAGCCTTCTTCATGTTTTCAAAACCCTCGTATCAGAACTCTGGCTGACAGCGGCGGAGCAAGCCAGTCGGGCACCTGGGGTGGTGCCCTGCGCCCAGGAGTGGTGCCAGCTGCCCATGGGGCGAATCGAGCCAGGGCAGGATGCTCTGTGGGGCTTCCAAGGAGTCTGCCTGCCTCTTCCCACTCAGCTGACCTCTCTCAGGAGAGACGTGTGGCTTGGGTGCACCACAGGCCCCACAGTGAGTGCCAGCCGGCATTTTGTCACCCCCCTCAGTGGTGACACCCAGGGCGGACCACACCCACCGCACCCCGCTTCCTTTGCCTATGCTGGCAGAACTCCTATTAGAACTTAAAAGTATGGTTGGGCAAGAAACTTAGACTAGCAAAGGCTTTGATCTGATTGAGAGTTTTGGGTTTTAATTCACATGCACATACCTTGGAAGGCTATGAGCTGAAAGATGCAACTTGGTTGAGTCATGTAAGGAAAGTAGGCAAAGCATGTTATTATTACTATTAATAATAATTTATTACTTATACTCCACCCATCTGGCTGGGTCTCCCCAGCCACTCTCTGCAGCTCCTAACAGAATATTAAAAACACGATAAAACATCAAACATTAAGAACTTTCCTAAATAGTGCTGCCAGATGTCTTCTAAAAGTCAGACAGTTGTTTATTTCCTTGACATCTGATGGGAGGGCGTTCCACAGGGCGGGCGCCACTACCGAGAAGGCCCTCTGCCTGGTTCCCTGCAACCTCACTTCGCACAGGGAGGCAACCGCCAGAAGGCCCTCAGAGCTGGACCTCAGTGTCCGGGCAGAACAATGGCAGTGGAGATGCTCCTTCAGGAGCAACATGTTAAAACCCAGAGGATGGGATGAGCTTCAAGCACCCTATCTCCAAGCTACAGAAAAGGGGGGATTTTCTAACATCTTACATCAAACATTTGCCTGTCTAGCCACAGTGGTGGTAGGACAATGTGTTTTCCCCCTTGAACTTTCCCACAAACCAAATAATTACATTTTGTCACATAGAATGGGCTGGAGTTGCAGAAAATCCCACCACAATATAGTAAGGACACCAAATTACAGAATGTTTAAATATGGTTGGGCACTAATTATGGACTAGGTTGCAGTCTACTAAGTAGGTCAACTGGGGACAAGAAATAGGAGCAAGTCTATAAACAGCAAAGAAAAAAGATCTTTGTAAACAGCAAAGAGAAAATGGCCATCACTTGCCACAGAGTTTTTGGAAAACAGAATTCAGGGCTTGATGTTGAACAATTAATTACAATTCTTTCATTGAAGGTTTTTAAAGCTGTATCTGTGGGGCTGGATTTGCTGATTCAGACAGCAGGTGGCACCAGCCATTGTATGACAGCTATGTTTCACTGATCTAGGAATGGGGAAAACTGTCTCAGAACACTAGACTATCTTTCAGGGTGGATAAAAATAAATGATTCAAAAAATAAATACATCAGATTTTCTTGATTTAAATCAGATTTTTTAATAAAAAAATTAAATTGGATTTTAAAAATAAAATGCTTTTGGAGGAAAAATCTTCCTAAAGGTAGTTAAATAGTTACATTATAGTCCAAAGGCTATTCATCAGAAAATAACAATTTGTTTTAAGTTTTTCATGTGTGCTAAAACTCAAAGTTTTTTTTAAAAAATGTTCAATCACATCAGTTAACAAACATGGCTACATATGCTATAATGTTATTGTTTTAGTTAAATAAATTGTTTAAATTGTTATTAAGGAAATGATTATTTTTCTCCTTCCAATAAAGCACAGCAGAAAAATTATCCAAATATAAACAGTTAACTTATTAAACCTCACAATAATTTCACAATTATCTGTTTTTGTATTTCTAATAGTATAACCAAATCAGTAATTTTCTATATAACTGTAAAAACTACTCTGAAAATTTACTATTCCAAAAATGAAACCTTCATCTGGTTGTAAATATTAAGATCATACCTGCAAGAATGAGTCTTTCTGTAAAAAAAAAAAGATTTAAATCAAGCCTTACTGACTAGTGATTTAAATTGTGATTTAAATCAAACCCACTTTGCTATCTTTATTGTCTAAGTTTCTGGGGTTTCAGGCACAAATCTTTATAGCCCTTTGTACCCTGCCACCAAGTTACAGCCCTTTTCCTTAAATGAGACCCATTTCTAGTTATGTGTTATACTCAGAGAAGACCCACTAAGACCAATTAACTCAAGTCCATTGATTACATTGGATCTACTCTGAGAAGGACTTAGATGACCATCACCTTAGGTTTGTAACCGTGCAATGTGAGCAAAAGCATCTTTACCTACTTCCAGTAGGTTCAAAAGGATTTACACCTTAGTAAGTATGCCTAGGATTGCATTTCTCTTTTAAATGGCATTAGCCTTTCTTGCCACAACATCACATTGTTGATGGATGTTCTTGAGGAATGAAGAGGGACCACAAATAAAGCAAGATTCTGTTCAGAAATGAAACTGCTTGGCTACGTCGCTATGACAGATCTCTTATTTGTGGCATCAGAATATTTACAGTCCACTTCACAAGATTCCTTGAAATTTGGATTGCAAATGTTTGAGATCTAGATTGCAAGCATTCTTTTTACCTTGGTCTTCATATGAACATGTGAAATATTGTTCCATCCAATTCATTATTGACTGCTCTACGGTATCTGATAGCAGTGCTTCAAAATCATTGCCAGGGGACTGAATTGGGGGCAAAACGTTTGTTCCGTCACTGCATTTGCGGAGCCTGTTTAATCGTTAAATCTGGCCCAAATTTCCCTCCTTAACAATCTTCATTCACTGTTTAATGTGCAGCCTGCTGAGAAATCTCATCCTTACAAAGCTTGGAAAACAGACAGAATAGCCAAATGTTTGCAATAAAATGTGCACTGGAAGTTTGGGAAACATGTTGTTATCATGTTACTCTCCCATTATCACTATTTTACATGCTGAGAAATAGAGCGACTGGCAAACTCTGAACTGAGTCGCTCCAGCCTTTGGATGGGGGCTCTAGTTAATTCAGACCCATTTCAAACTTCAAGTAAAATACATGGGCATCTAAAATAGGTCCTCATAGGACCCAAATAGCTTGTGTGTGTGTGTGTGTGTGTGTGTGTGTGAATAATTTCATACTATTTGTTTTAAGTCACAGACATAAGTGTAAGGCAAAAAGTGTAAACTGAGGCCATTGTGGGCCCAATGGCACCATGACAACATGTTACTACCATAATCGCATGTGGCGTTTGAAAGAAAGGCACAAGATCTTCTTAAGTAGGCATCAAACTTAGACAGACTTTGAAACAATAATTGCACAGAGGAATTGTGGGATTAACACACACACTTCAGAAACTGTGCCTACGTGTTTTATTTCCCCAGGAAATAATAGTGTTGGGTGTTTGTTATGTACTCAGCCGAATCCTAGAACAATAGGGTCCAGAATGCAGCAGTCTGATTGGTCTGCAGGAGCCACCCAATCCAGCTCCAGGTGGAAGTGAATCAGCAACCTGGAGGAAGTGACTCCGCAACCTGATTGGCCTACAAGAGCAGCCTGGAATTAGCCAATCACGTGGGGCCCATTGTGTGAATAATGTATATATAGCTAGACGTTCTGGGGAAAGTTTCATTCATTGCTACTACGAGCTGAATAAAGAGCATGAAATTCACACTCGACTCCGAGTATATTTCAGTGTTGGTGGTGGTTCTGAATGAGAAAATGATGCTTATTGCCTCCTTTTCTTGCACCGTGTTCCCAATTCAGATACCTGCCCTTCCCCACTTGTAAAAATTTAAAGAAACCAGAAATGCATTCACGCATCTCTGTTTTTGTATCCACTTTGTCCCTAAGGCTGCCACCTCAGTCCTTGCTCAACTGGGAGCAAGTCCCACTGAATTCAACAGGTCTTCTCAGTAGACATATTTACTGTCTAGTGTCATAGCAAAAGAATGCTCTGGCTGAGACTCTGAATATCTTTCACATGATGTACTGAGGTGTATTGAACAACCTCTAGGAAAACATGCCATTTGCACTAATCACATTTCTACCTGAGGCTCTCATTAAAGCAGAAGACAATTTGAATCAGTGGTCTTCTGGCCAGTTTTTTTTAAATTTTATACTTTTCAGGTTTATACATATCATTAATTTTACAATCATTTTAACATTTCAAATTTTGACTTCCTTCCCCCTCTTTCTGCGGTTCCTTAAATTTATTTTTTAAAGATCTTCTGCATATCCAATTTCATTTAATTTGCTCATCTAATTATCTACGTTAAATATATACTCTTATGAAACTGCAGGTTATTACAATAATCCTGCCAATGTTTTTATCTGTTTGCAATTTATCTGTAAATATTCAATAAACCATTTCCATTCTTTTATAAAAAAATTGTTATCTTGATTTCTTATTCTTCCAGTAAGTTTCGCCATTTCTATGTATTCCATAAATTTTTGTATCCATTCTTCCTTTGCTGGGACTTCTGCTTCTTTCCGCTTTTGGGCAGGTAGCATTCTTGCTGCTGTAGTAGCATACATAAATAAATTTCTATACAATTTAGGTAGTTCTGTCCCTATAATTCCCAAAAGAAAAGCTTCTGGTGTTTTTTTTTTACAAAGGTTATTTTGAACATCCTTTTCAATTCATTATATATCATTTCCCATTAAGCTTTAACCTTACTACAAGACCACCACATATGATAAAAATAACCTTTCTCTTTACAATTCCAACACTTGTTTGATTTAGATGTATACATTTTTGTCAGTTTACTTGGTGACAGTTAACAACAATATATAATTTTCAAATAATTTTCTCTTAAACCATAAAATGTTGTTAATTTTATATCCATATTCCGCAAACGTTCCCATGCTTCCATATCTATATTATGACCAATATCTATTGCCCAGTGTATCATTGAGGGTTTTACTTCCTCATCCTTTTTCTCCCATACCAATAATATTTTATACATTTTAGATAGCACTTTTACATGACATTCCAACAGGTCTCTCTCCCGTTGTGATAGGCTTCAGCCTGTTTGCTTGAAGTCCAGGAAGGGTTAGCCACCAGTAAGAGGAGACCTGCTGATGCACATTAACTTTGAACTCCCCCGGGGTCATCGCTTGGAAGCGTGCCTTAGGCCCTCACCTCCATAGGCTTTGGACAGGGCCACGCCCCCTGGAATCCTTTACCGGACTACCCTTCGATATGCGGGGGAGGTGATGGCGCTTACTCCCGCCTTCATCTACATAACAATACCAATGCCTAACCACTAATGCCGAGGAAGTTGTGACGATTTGCTACGAGGTAGGCGAAAAACCGAGTGGCTGGTGCCAATTTGCCAAGTGAAAAAAATTCCTACCAGGCCCCTCAATGGCGGCCAACCAAGGTCCATAGCAAGGTCGAGGAAAACCTTAAGGGCGGGAAGGTGGGAAACCTGATGAGCTGAGGCGGCAAAAGAGGGAGATCCCTAGCTGTGCCAGAGCTAAATAGAGTAAGCCATGCCCCCTAAGCCAACCAATTGGCTGGCCAGGGGATGACGTGGCTGGGGATTCCCTCAATCGCGCAGAGGCTGAGATCCAGCCCCCGTGCACATGGAGAGGGTGTGAAGCCCGCAACTCCACCTCCTCTCCAGTTCGGAAGTGGCTTTGTCTTCTGTTGTATTTCTGACCAAATGAAGGTTGCATACAAATGCATCATTGTGTCTGGCACATTTTAACATTCATGGTGGTCTTGCCGAATAATAAAAGAATTCTTGGAGATGGCTTATAATGAACTTAAGAAAATCTTTAAATGTTTCCTAAAAACCCAGAAGCTTTCCTTCCGGGAATAATAACAACAGAAAACCCCCCAAAAGCACACTACATTATGGATGGATGTGACTACAGCGGCCCAAACTCTGGTAGCACAAAAGTGGGGAACAGATGCAGCACCATCACGAGAAGAATGGCGCCTTAAAATGTTAGATTATACAGAACTCGCCAGCATGACAAACAGATTAAGAAATAAAGACAATAAACTAAAAGAGGACTGGATATATAGATTACATGGGAAAATACTATAACAAGAAAATAAGTGTAACAGACTGAAAAAATACTCAGCAGTACCAAAAAAGATTGTCAAGTTAAATTAATGGAATATGCTGAAATTGCAAAATTGACAATGCAACTAAGAGGGAGAGATGACAATGAATTTAAGGAAGAGTGGAAGGACTTTATTGCATACAGTGGTGCCTCGCAAGACAAAATTAATTCATTCTGCGAGTTTTTTCATCCTGCGAATTTTTCGTCTTGCGAATTTTGCGTCTTGCAATGCACCCTGGATATTAACGGTTTTAAGAAAAAGGAAACAAACTTGCAAGACGTTTTCGTCTTGCGAAGCAAGCCCATAGGGAAATTCGTCTTGCAAAGCAACTCAAAAAACGAAAAACTCTTTCGTCTTGCGAGTTTTTCGTCTTGCGAGGCATTCGTCTTGCGGGGTGCCACTGTATATACAGAAGCAATGGACACAGGTTAATACATTAGCAAGATTCTAGAACTACTTGTAATTACATTATGACTGGATAATAAGTAATTCTAATAGTTCTTTAATTTACAATGGACATGCAGCATGTTGACAAATAATGGAACCAAGGAAGCGACTAGGGGGGAAGTCATTTTTTCTATCTTTGGTTATGAATTTGTATTGCGTGGACAGGCGGAGTCCCCCAGACCCCGGGCGGCCCCCCCCGTCATGTGGAATAACGACTCAAGACAACGTGCTATGGGATTAAATTGGCCAGAACTTTATAATTTTTCAGATGTGGGTAGACCTTGGCTCAGGAATTGGGTGTTATCCCTCCCCTGTCCCCAGCCGGGGATCTAGGGAACATCAGGGTTATTCAGTGTGTGTGTGTGGGGGGGGATGGGCCAGCTCTGGAGAACATATGTTCAAGCAGAGATAGCCACCCCCATTACGCCGCCGCCGCAGGGGAGAGCAATGATGGGTCTCAGCGTACGGTCAAAGCCTCCCCTCAGAAACCCCTTTAGTGGGGAACCCTGGTATCACCGCTGCAAAGAGGAAGGGGGTGTGGGTCACCGCTGCATGCCCCCCCATTCAGGAAGATAGACGAAAGGATTCCACCCAAGGCCTGATACCGCCACCTGAGACTGCAAAGTTGCAGTCTCGCTGCCAAGACTACATACACCTGAAAAGACCCTTCACCATCCGCCAACCAATCCAACAGGCCATGCCTGATGGCGCTTAGCCAACGCTCATTACCAAGGCCCGATAGGCAGGTAGTCCCTCCCCTACCTGGCCCTACCTTGGCAATGCTTCCCCCAGGCAGGATTGGACAACTGACTGAGGTAGGCGGAGACCTCCAGGTATCCCACCTGAGGGAAGGCAAAGCCAAACCTGTGCTGATGGAGCCACTCCAGATCCAGGGGCTGCGTGTGTCCACGCAAAGGGTGCCCCCCGTTTTATGCGGGGAGCGGTCATTGTTATTGGGGCTTTTTTGGAGAATCAATAAAATATAAAAAAGAAAAGAAAAAATATTCAGCAGTAGACGTGACAAAGTAATGAAAACAATTTAGCAGAGTAAGAAAAGGCAATATGAAAAGATATCAGATAGGAAATCAGGGAAAGAGTGGAAGGGGAGTTAAAGTCAAGGTATATAAGAGTGGAGGAATAAGTTACGTTACAATTATTACTCATATACATATGTGTTGTATTTAAGTTATTTCCCCCCTCTTATTACCTTGTGCTCGACTGTACCACAGTATGCATTGATGATGTAATAAACAATTTAAGGTCTTACATATATAATAAATGTTCATAAAATACCAACCAAGCACAAACATAGATATGTGGACCACATGTCTGGAGCAGCACAGGAAGACCGCCCTGAAACCATTTTGACTCCCAAACTGACCAAATGTTTTCTCTGCAAAGAGGGAGGGGGTCAGGGAACCTTCCCATTGTCTCAGGAATTGGGAAATCACCATCTCTCTTTTTTTTATAAATTATTTTTATTAATTTCAATCGAAAAAGATACATATCACACCACATTACAACTTTAACAAATTTTCATTTTTGAACTTCCTTCAGCCTCTCTGACAATCATCCAAATTCAACTTTTTAATTACACATTTCCTAAGTTTGCTATTGCCTTTTGGCATACCCTTCCATACCCGTTTTTCTTTCTTGCAATATTTCTTAGGTTTTTACAGAGCTTCTTTAAATGCCACTAACGTTATTTCATTATCACTTATACTTTCCCAGTACTCTACTAGCTTTCCCCAATCCTCGATAAATTTTTGATCTCACAGATATCTGATCTTTCCTGTCAGTTTATCAAGTTCTGCATAGTCCATCAGCTTCATTCTCCATTCCTCCATTGTTGGTACTTGTTCCTGCTTCTACTTCTGGGCCAATAGTATTCTTGCCGCTGTTACTGCAAGGGAAATCACCATCTCAAAGGAATGGGCAAACTACCAGGAAAGGCAATCAGATAAGGCATTATCAGATAACCTGGCAGACAGGAAAAACAACAACATTCAAATTTCTGTTGTAGACCACCTTTTCTGTGATGTAGGTATGATGTTTGTGCGGGGTGGTCTTGGGTTACACCCCTTCTGTGAAGTATGTATGATGTATGGAGGGGTGGTCTTGAGCTCCAGGGTAGGGAATTTAAAATGTCTATATAAGGGCAGGCACACCTTGGTTCTGGGTCCTCCTCCTTTTCTGCGTGTGAGGGGAGCACCCTGTTGCAACAGCTTTAATAAAGATCAGGCTTACTATCTGCTTTGCTTCTTAATATTCTTTGGTTGGTCTCTGTTATTTTCTCCTACCAATAGGCAGCCCACGTAAGGACTCTATACGGGCTCTTGGATACCCCATAAGGAAAAAAGGGCAGAGTTTGTTTACAACAATGATATAATTCAACAGAGACATCACCTTGCCAACAAAGGTCCGTATAGTTAAAGCTATGGTTTTCCCAGTAGTAATGTATTGAAGTGAGAGCTGGACCATAAAGAAGGCTGATTGCCAAAGAATTGATGCTTTTGAATTATGCTGTTGGAGGAGACTCTTGAGAGTCCCATTGACTGCAAGAAGATCAAACCTCTTCATTCTGAAGGAAATCAGCTCTGAGTGCTCACTGGAAGGACAGATCCTGAAGCTGAGGCTCCAATACTTTGGCCACCTCATGAGAAGAGAAGACTCCCTGGAAAAGACCCTGATGTTGGGAAAGATTGAGGGCACAAGGAGAAGGGGATGACAGAGGACGAGATGGTTGGACAGTGTTCTTGAAGCTACCAGCATGAGTTTGACCAAACTGCGGGAGGCAGTGGAAGACAGGAGTGCCTGGCGTGCTCTGGTCCATGGGGTCACGAAGAGTTGGACATGACTAAACAATAACAAAACACGATTCAACAGAAAAGCAAAAGCAAAAACAAATGTATCGCAGGGGGTTTTCTGTGTGGTTACTGGGAACAGGTCTTGGCTTGCTTAAGGATTTACCTAGAAGTTGTGGTTGATCATTACCTGGGAAATGGCACAAGAAAGTTAATGTTTGTTACCGGTGCTGTGCTGAATACATCTACCCAGAAGCCAGTCCCACTGAGTTCAACAGGCGTGCAACTGGGTAAGTAGGTTTAGGTGGCCAACTGATCTATCTCTGGAAGAGGTAATGGTTAGATGGCCTCTGGATATTTTTGGAATGGAAAAGCCATTAAAGTGCAGCAGATGTGACACATCAAACTCCAGCTGATGGAAAGAAGAAACTGGTGTGTGTGTGTGTGTTTGAGCAGGCAGTGAGATTAGAGTTGAGAGCTAAGAAAGGACTGCTGTGTCGTTGAAGGTGCATGAAGCACCATTCGGTGTTTCTTTTTTTAAAATACAGTGGTACCTCGGGTTACATATGCTTCATGTTACATACGCTTCAGGTTACAGACTCTACTAACCCAGAAACAGTACCTCCGGTTAAGAACTTTGCTTCAGGATGAGAAGAGAAATCGTGCTGCGGTGGCGTGGCGGCAGCAGGAGGCCCCATTAGCTAAAGTGGTGCTTCAGGTTAAGAACAGTTTCAGGTTAAGAACGGACCTCCGGAATGAATTAAGTACTTAACCCGAGGTACCACTGTATGTTTTTATTAAATATTTTCTTGAGCTGCAAAAGTATATACAGCATAACATCTCTGTTTTCAGATCACAAAGTCCTGTCTACAGGTCAGTTATATTTGATGTGAAACAGTAATGTTGTAGACAATACAGCTGTACCTTGGATCCCAAACTCCTTGGTACTTGGACGTTTTGGCTCCTGAATGCCGCAAACTCGGAAGTGAGTGTTCTGGTTTGCGAATGTTCTTTGGAACCTGAACGTCTGACGGGGCTTCCGATTGGCTGCAGGAGCATCCTGCAGCCAATCGGAAGCCGCGGCTTGGTTGTTGAACGTTTTGGAAGTCGAACGGACTTCTGGAACGGATTCCGTTCAACTTCTGAGGTACGACTGTATAAGGTTGGGGGAGAGAAGAGAGGTGGGATAGCAAACGTTCATTCTTTTACACAGTGTATGTGTGAGGTTTTTGTGTCAGCGTCACATGGGTAGTTTCTCTTTTTATTCGTTTATTAGTATTCATTGGCATTGGGAGAGGTTGGGGGGGGGGGAGCCCATGGCATGGATTCTTTTTGCCATGAGTTTTGTTTGTGTGTTTTTAGGGGGGAAGGGGTTGTTGGGTCAAGTTAGCCATATCAATTGATATGCTGCTGGTGGGTTCTTCTTCTTGTCTTGTTGGGTTGTGAGTTTAATAAGGGGGAGCCACAATGGGGTGAAGGCATCCCCTTTTATGTGTCCCTGTGTTGGTGCTGTTTTATTGAAGGTGTCTGCAGCAATGTTCCACTGATTCATTAATACAGTGGTACCTCGGGTTAAGCACTTAATTCGTTCCGGAGGTCCGTTCTTAACCTGAAACTGTTCTTAACCCGAAGCACCTCTTTAGCTAATGGGGCCTCCTGCTGCCCGAGCCCGATTTCTGTTCTTATCCTGAAGCAAAGTTCTTAACCTGAAGCACTATTTCTGGCTTAGTGGAGTGTGTAATCTGAAGATTTTGTAACCTGAAGCGTATGTAACCCGAGGTACCACTGTACTGAATTTGAAGTGGGTTTAGACATTTTCCTGCTTTGTCAGTTATTCTGTGATGCATCCAGTGCCCTTTTTTCTAAAAAAAATGTTTAGGGGTACAGTGGTACCTCAGGTTACATACACTTCAGGTTATATACGCTTCAGGTTACAGACTCTGCTAACCCAGAAATAGTACCTCGGGTTAAGAACTTTGCTTCAGGATCAGAACAGAAATTGTGCTCTGGCGGCGCGGCGGCAGGGGGAGGCCCCATTAGCTAAAGTGGTGCTTCAGGTTAAGAACAGTTTCAAGTTAAGAACGGACCTCCGGAACGAATTAAGTACATAACCAGAGGTACCACTGTACTCTCATTTTGACTCAAGATAATCACCTTTTAATAGTTCAAATTGGGAAAAATAAATACAGTACAGTCATACCTTGGAAGTCAAACGGAATCTGTTCCGGAAGTCTGTTTGACTTCCAAATCGTTCGTGAACCAATGGGCGGCTTCTGATTGGCTGCAGGAAGCTCCTGCAGCCAATCGGAAGCCACGGAAGCCCCGTCAGATGTTCGGCTTCCAAAAATAGTTCACAAACCGGAACAGTCACTTCTGGGTTTGCGGCGTCCGGGAGCCAAAATGTTCGAGAACTAAGCTGTTCGAAAGCCAAGGTACAACTGTCAATGGACAAAAGTACAAAGATTCACAAAATGTTTAGGGGTATGCATCCCTCTGCGTTCCCCCAGAAAAAAGCACTGTATGCATCCCTTGTGTTCCCCCATTATTGTAAAGGTAAAGGGACCCCTGACCATTGGGTCCAGTCGTGGCCGACTCTGGGGTTGCGGCGCTCATCTCGCTTTACTGGCCGAGGGAGCCGGCGTACAGCTTCTGGGTCATGTGGCCAGCATGACTAAGCCGCTTTTGGCGAAACAGAGCAGTGCATGGAAATGCCGTTTACCTTCCCGCCAGAGCGGTACCTATTTATCTACTTGCACTTTAACGTGCTTTCAAACTGCTAGGTTGGCAGAAGCAGGGACCGAGCAACGGGAGCTCACCCCATCACGGGGATTCGAACCGCCGAACTTCTGATCGGGAAGTCCTAGGCTCTGTGGTGTACCCCCACTTTAATTCTAACAATTCCATTATCCTTTTCCCCACTACAGTGGTACCTCGGGTTACATACGCTTCAGGTTACATACGCTTCAGGTTACACACTCTGCTAACCCAGAAATAGTGCTTCAGGTTAAGAACTTTGCTTCAGGATGAGAACAGCAGCAGCAGGAGGCCCCATTAGCTAAAGTGGTGCTTCAGGTTGAGAACAGTTTCAGGTTAAGAATGGACCTCCGGAACAAATTAAGTACTTAACCTGAGGTACCACTGTATATCCAATTACCCCCTCTCTCTTTTCTTTCTTTCCTGAGTGCAGTTTAGTTGCACTAGGATACTAATGCCAGCATACCTTCATTTTAAAACTGCCTACCTTTTTATCTTCCAGTTGTCCTTGCTGTGCTAAACCATTGCTTGTTTCTCCCAAAAGCAGAATGCTGGTGTGTGGCCTCCATAGGAAAGATATGGGAGTGGCTACGTCACCGAGAAATTGATATATTTTGGCACATGGCCGAGGGACTTTTGTGCTCTAAAGCATTAGAAGCCGGAGAAAAGAACTGTTTATAGCACTGAAAGTGAACACGAATCCTTGCATAACCGCCTGTCTCTGTACTCACACTTTTTTTCCAACTCATGGTAATAACTTTAAGCTTTACAACCAAAATTATGATTAAGGCAAAATATTTACACGGTGACTCAAAACAGTAGTAAAACTTTCTCTGACTAAGCAAGTTTGATTCAAAATTTTAGCTATTTGAATTTAAGGAAGATCACTGTCTGGGATTTCACTTCCAGAATCTTGTGAGTCATCTGGCTGGAGCAAGAGTTGTTTTAAAATACAAGGAGGGTAGTTTTTTTTTTTAAAAAAAATTAGCTTTGGACGTTGTTGTTTTTTCAAAAGAGGAGGAGTCAAGCTGAAAGAAAGAAGGAGGCGCTTGAACTCATCATATCACAGTATTTAAACTTAGTTTCTCAGAGTGGAACAGCTGTTTCTACAGGATAAATCAAAGGGTAGCTTATTTTAAAATACTGTAGTCATAATTTTAAAAACCAGAAAAGAAAAAAAAACTTTTTATAAAAGTAAAGATGCTATTTAAGTTGCAGATTTTTGCAATGTTTTGGGGAGCTTATGGCTATCAGCTCATTCCCAGGATTGAAGAGTGTGGACTGACATGTTCTCAGGTATGTTGCAGTTTCCTCTATATCTGTTGTCTCTGAATAAGTAAATTAAATGCTGATACCTAGAAGCACCTGATATACTCATGAAAAACCTCTTACATGTGCCAGTTTTCAGGTGGGGGCTGTGTGTTTCAACAAAAACAAATATATATTCCATTGAGCTTTCTCTAAAAATGTAAAATAAAAGCGTAGGGCAATAGCCAATGTTAATTATACTCTGAGTAGACCCATTTAAATTAATGGTCTGTTGTGGATATGACCAGCATTCAGAGAGCACCCATACAGTGTGCCAAAAATTCATAGAAACATTTTTTGTGGCTGTGAAAGAAAAAGATCTGCCTTTTGAAGTTAGCAATGCTGAACTCTTTCTGGTTATGTTTGATACTAAATGCCTAGCAACACAAGTTTTCAGGAACTGTTATTTCCAAATATTAAAAATATAAAAGAGGAAATGAGAGAGAAAAATCAGACAGATATAATTCAGTCTATAGGAGGATAATGTGCAGATCATTTTGATGCTGGTCATATTTGCTTATAAACTATGAACACTGATGAAATTAACAAAACAGAATTGTTTTATATCCTCACTGATTATCTGCTTTCATATCAAGCACTCATTGATTTATATGATCACCAGGAGCTGGAAAAAAAAGTAATTTAGGTCAAAACTTTAAACTCATTCATTCCTGTGGGCTTGTGCACTTCTTAGGCTTGGGCTGAGTATTGGATATAAATGAGATAAATAAACAGCAACACTACAACCCTGTCATTTTCAGATTGAGTGACTGCTTTAAGAATACTGACTTTTCAGGGTATCTCCACTTGGGGGCAGTCCTGCAGATATGCTGAAGTGGAATACAATTCGAGTAGTGAAACAAGGTTGAGTGGTTTATGAAAGCAAAGTTTTCAGCTGAGAGCCACACGGTGTTAAGAAGTGCAGTGAGTTTGCTAACAGCAGGTAGCTGCAACAAAATGTTGCCATGCATCCTTTCTCATAACAGGATAGGGTTTCTGCTAACCAATCCTTCCAAGCGGGTTACAGTGGTACCTCAGGTTAAGAACTTAATTCGTTCTGGGGGTCTGTTCTTAACCTGAAGCACCACTTTAGCTAATGGGGCCTCCCGCTGCCACCGGGCGATTTCTGTTCTCATCCGGGGTACTATTTCTGGGTTAGCAGAGTCTGTAACCTGAAGCGTATGTAACTTGAAGCATATGTAACCCGAGGTACCACTGTATATGCACACCCCCCCCCCTTTTAAATGACTGATCCTCAGCATTGCAAGGCTATTCAACATGGACAAAGGACTGGAGTTCGGTTACAGATCTCCATGTCAAAGATGCCAAGTTCAGTATCTGTCATTTTTAGGGTTGGGGAAGTCTGAAATCTAGAAGAGCTACTGCTAGTCTTTATAAGCAGTGCTCACTTAGATGGTGGGATTTGTGCATGGGTAGGCAAACTAAAGGGACGCATGTGGCGCTGTGGGTTAAACCACAGAGCCTAGGACTTGCCGATCAGAAGGTCAGCGGTTCGAATCCCCGCAACGGGGTGAGCTCCCGTTGCTCGGTCCCTGCTCCTGCCAACCTAGCAGTTCGAAAGCACGTCAAAGTGCAAGTAGATAAATAGGTACCACTCCGGCGGGAAGGTAAACGGTGTTTCCGTGCACTGCTCTGGTTTGCCAGAAGTGGCTTAGTCATGCTGGCCACATGACCCAGAAGCTGTCTGCGGACAAACGCTGGCTCCCTCGGCCAATAAAGCGAGATGAGTCGGCCACTACTGGACCTAATGGTCAGGGGTCCCTTTACTTTTACCTAGGCAAACTAAGGCCCAGGGGCCAGATCCTGCTAATCACCTTCTAAATCTGGCCCGTGTACGGTCCAGAAATCAGTGTGTTTTTACATGAGTAGAATGTGTCCTTTTATTTAAAATGCATCTCTGGGTTATTTGTGGGGCATAGGAATTTGTTCATTCCCCCCTCCCCAAAATATAGTCCAGCCTCCCACAAGGTCTGAGGGACAGTGGACCGCTGCTGGAAATTTTTGCTGACCCCTGTGTGTTATCACATTTACAGAAAAAGGGCTAAACTCACTGGGTAGTTCTAAAAGTTTGGAACAAGCTAATTTTCTTCCGGAAAACTAACATGAATCAATTACGATTGCTTTTGTTGGATAACAGGAGTCACTTCTCGAAGGGCTGATTCACCCTTCATTTTGGGTGACTTGCTGCTTGTTGACTCCCTCCTGCTCAATGTGACTTGCTCTCAATGGAAGTTATTACGAGGTGATGACATCTGGCGATATGTCGAAATCTCATTGCTATTAATCTGTAACGGCTCCTTCACACATGCAATTCATCAGGCGATGCACAAAGTTGTTAATTTCTTATACGATAACTAGGTCCCCCCCTTATTTTAAAAGAAAACCAATGAAAAAATGAAATGAAACGTTTTCCAAAACTCAAACAGAGCGCACTGAGTTCCTGCAAATACATCACGACGTAGTCAGATATTATACAGTGGTACCTGGGGTTAAGTACTTAATTCGTTCTGGAGGTCCGTTCTTAACCTGAAACTGTTCTTAACCTGAAGCACTACTTTAGCTAATGGGGCCTCCTGCTGCTGCTGCATGATTTCTGTTCTCATCCTGAAGCAAAGTTCTTAACCTGAAGCACTATTTCTGAGTTAGCGGAGTCTGTAACCTGAAGCGTATGTAACCTGAAGCGTATGTAACCTGAGGTACCACTGTATACCTAAAGAATGCAGTGCCTGAATTCAGCCTCAAACATACCTTTCTTGAGCAACTTGTGTCACGTGTGAGCTTTGTTCATATGGGATAGAATATGGAAATGAAATCAAAATGACATTGCAGCCAGTGAAGGTTTTATATCTGTGTTAAAAACAGAGGTAGCAAACATCAGGGCATTTTTAAGTTTGGGAGGGCAGTGGTATAGTGTGTCGGGGCAGAGGGGCAATGGCCCCAGGTGCAAAAAGGCACCCCCACAACAGTCTCCTTCATGTGACTGAGTTCCTGCTGCCTTCTGGACCCATAGAGAGGCCAGCCATACCTGCACTGGTTCTTCGGACCTGGGGTGGTGCCTCCTTCTCCTTGTGGCCGGCGAGGGAACATCCCTGGGCTGGTCAAGCCCGGAGAGTTGCCAAGCTGTGTGGCCACTGCCACCAGCAGGGGAAAACAGCACTTGCCCCGCCCTGCGCACCAGCAACCCCTGCTATGCCACTGGCAGGGAGCAAACTATTCGGACTAGAAAGCAGCCCCGCTCCATCATAAGCAAGCAATTCCTTCAGGAAGTGTCTACTGATGAGAATGCCCTCAGATACATGTTTGAAATGCAGAAGAAGTCCAAACTGACAGAGGAGTATTGGGAGATAATCATCTTAGGGTGTTCATTTAAGCACCCAGCAGTAAGACATTCCACTCATTAAATCAGTGGTGAAATTATACCCACTCCCATAATTTCAAATGTTTTAAAAATACATTAATAGAAGGGCTTTCCCCCCCAGCTGGAGCCATCCGGCACCTCTTTTCTTAGAAAAATAGCACTGGTTAAAAGTATGGTCCACTGATTTGGTTCTTCAGTTTCTGCAGAACAGCCATGAAATTCTGAAACTTTAAGGTGAATTGTTAAGAGAGAATTTTATGTGGACTGCATTTTCATTCGGTTTGTTCTCTGTGCTCAGTCTGTATATTAATTATTACAGGGCAGGGTACCCCCAGCCCACCCCCACCAGGAAGACTGACCTTTTCCTGCTTTTGCTTGTGTAGCTTTTCTGTTTCTAAAAGCAATACATGCAACGAAAAATGAAATAACTGCAAAAACTGGCGGCAAGCCTTTTTTAAAGGTGTTGTAGGTGAACTAACCAGGTCAGTTCTTTTGGACCCTCTGATAATTTGGCAGCAAATGACACACTTAGTAGTGAGTAACCCCCCCCCCCCAACACAATGGGACTTGCTTCTGAGTAAACATATAGAGTATTATCTAGCGGAGTATTACAGGGAAACTCCATGGTTTTAATTGTGATCTTTATGTTGCTTACTCTTTTTTCACAAGAATAAAAGTGCTAAAACGTGGAGATCTCTCTCTCTTTCTCTCTCTGTCTCTTTCTCTGTCTCTGCCTCTCTCTCTGAAAGAATATGCAGAGGAGGAAATAATCAAGGTAAGCTGGGATTTCCCTGTCAGAGGAAAGTTTGTTTTAAAAAGCAGTCAATGAATCATGAGGGAGTTCTCTCCCTCTTATGGCTTTGGCCTCTTAACCTTTGTTATGGCTCACCTAAGTAGCCTGTAACCTGTGTGTGTTGAAACCTGCACAACATTAACACCTGGGGAAAGCTGTGATCGTGATAATTTATGGGCAAATACTTTGCAGTGGTTTGGGCTTGCGGCTTACGGCTTTAGGGTATTATTTATTTAGTTATTACATTTTCATACTGCCCTGCCTCCGAGGCGGTTCACAGCATAAAAATACACAACGGAAAAAACACAAAATACATAATGAAACAAGAACAAGTGATAAACCCGCCCTCCCTGCAAAGCATTTAAAAGACCATAGCATGTTAATCAGCCAAAGGCCTGGTTACAGAGAAAGATATTCTCCCGGCTCCTCAAGATATGTAGGGAGGGTGCCAGGTGAGCTTATCTGGGGAGAGCATTCCACAGACAGGGAGCCACCACAAAAAGGCCCCTTTCTTATGTTGTCACCTTCCAGATCTTTCATGGAGGAGCCACATGATGAAGAACCTCAGATGATGATTTCAGGGTCCGGGTCGCTTTATATGGAGAGAGATGGACATTGAGGTCCTGGGGTCCTGAGCTTTATAGGCCAAAACCAGCACTTTGAACAGTGCTAGGAAGCTTAATGATTTCTCCAGCATCCTACCTGAAAGCTTTCTTCTTCTTCTTTCCCTTTCCTGTGTTCTGTTGTTGTTGTTGTTTAGTCATTTAGTTGTGTCCGACTCTTTGTGACCCCATGGACCAGAGCACGCCAGGCACTCCTGTCTTCCACTGCCTCCCGTAGTTTGGTCAAACTCATGCTGGTAGCTTCAAGAACACTATCCAACCATCTCGTCCTCTGTCGTCCCCTTCTCCTTGTGCCCTCCATCTTTCCCAACATCAGGGTCTTTTCCAGGGAGTCTTCTCTTCTCATGAGGTGGCCAAAGTATTGGAGCTTCAGCTTCACAATCTGTCCTTCCAGTGAGCACTCAGGGCTGATTTCCTTAAGAATGGATAGGTTTGATCTTCTTGCAGTCCATGGGACTCTCAAGAGTCTCCTCCAGCACCATAATTCAAAAGCATCAATGTGTTCCTGTGTTCTAGAGGGCACCTAATCAGATCAAAGCTCTGCCTTGGTCATGCTTGACCTTTCAGACGAAGATGAGCGGGAGATGAGCGCAGGTTCCCATTGATCACTTGCGTTGGCAAAGATCCCTTGAGGCTCCTTACGCATCTTCAGTTCCAGCATTCTTTGCTGATGACCTACAAGTGTCTAACGAACATGTTTGCTTTGTTTGTTCTGTGCTCTATTAAAAGTCACAACTAGTCCTGGGAAATAAAAGAGGACTACTTAGAGTTGCCCCTACTTGCCTGCATATTTCCATGCTATTTGAATCAGCAGTGGAATTTTTAAGAGCGCTAGATTTTGTAAGTTAAGTCACATCAACACCATTCATTTAAAGCACTCATACTGTTTTGAGGCTGAATAATAATAATAATAAATTTATTTGCTGCTCATCTGACTGATCTACCCCAGCCACTCTGGGAGGCTCCCAACAAATTAAAACACAACAAGACATCAGACACGAAGAGTCGGACACGACTAAACGGCTAAACAACAACAACAACAACAATTTATTACTTATACTCCACCCATCTGGCTGGGTCTCCCCAGCCACTCTCCATGGCTCTTAACAGAATATTTAAAACATGATAAAAAAATCAAACATTAGAAACATCTCTAAACAGGGCTGCCTTCAGGTGTCTTCTAAAAGCCAGATAGTGGTTTCTTTCCTTGAAATTTGATGGGAGAGCGTCCCACAAGGCGGGCGCCACTACCCAGAAGGCCCTCTGCTTGCATGCACACCATACATTTAAAAGCACTGCGCTGGAATCCTGGAAACTGTAGTGTACAGAGCTCCCAATTCCCAGCATGCTTAACAAACTACAGTTTCCAGAGAACTGTAGTTTGATGACGTAGTATGGAACTGTAGCTCCATGAAGGGGATTCCAACAGTTCTCAGCGCTGCTAACACAGTAGAGTCCCCAGGTTTCTTTGGTGCAAACCGAGTGTTATAAGAGTTCTTTAAATGCATGGTGTGGGTGACAATAGCGAGAGGCTATAGTACAGTGGGACGCGGGTGGTGCTGTGGGTTAAACCACAGAGCCTAGGACTTGCCGATCAGAAGGTCAGCGGTTCAAATCCCCGTGACGGGGTGAGCTCCCGTTGCTCGGTCCCTGCTCCTGCCAACCTAGCAGTTCAAAAGCACGTCAAAGTGCAAGTAGATAAATAGGTACCGCTCCAGCAGGAAGGTAAACGGCATCTCCGTGCACTGCTCTGGTTCGCCAGAAGCAGCTTAGTCATGCTGGCCACATGACCCGGAAGCTGTACCTCGGCTCCCTTGGCCAATAAAGCGAGATGAGCGCCGCAACCCCAGAGTCGGTCACGACTGGACCTAATGGTCAGGGGTCCCTTTACCTTTACTATAGCACAGTGGTTAGAGCAATCGCTTTAGACGCAGAAGTTATTGGGTTCAATCCCAGCATCTCCACAGAGATTCCCTGCCTGAAATCCTGGGCAGCCACTGCGAGTTAGTGCAGGCAATATAAGCTAGATGAGCCAACAGTCTGACTCAGTCTAAAGCACCTTCCTATAACATTCCTGTGATTTCTTTTTCTCTGAACTGTGTTGAGGGACTGTGCTTGACATCCACTCAGGGCTTGAATTTCATCCCCGCTTGTGGACTTATCATCAAAGGTTCACCCGACCCTAGACTTCCTCCTCATTCTGGAATGTGCCTTCCCCATGCCAAACTATTTATAGACCACAAAAGAGAGATTTTCTTCCTCCTGTGATTAAGTTAACCGCCTCAAATGGTTTGCAGGAGAAGTGACATTGTTCTGCCCCAGTTGCTGAAACAGAAATCTGGATCCTCTTTCTTGCAAATAGAATTCACTGGTCTGCCCAGTTAGTTACACTAGTGGCGAAAATTGTGGAAACCTTTTTGGGAAAAGTGTATTTCCGAGGTTTGATGGCTCATAACACCTGATTGGCTCTCTAAACACTCGTGCTCATTGGCTACATTCATTTTTTTTAATTTTTAAATTAAATTTTATTAACATATAAAACACATACATATACATTTACACAACACACATACACAACACACTACAGTGGTACCTCAGATTACATACGCTTCCAGTTACATACGCTTCAGGTTACAGACTCCGTTAACCCAGAAATAGTGCTTCAGGTTAAGAACTTTGCTTCAGGATGAGAACAGAAATCGCGGCGCGGCAGCAGTAGGAGGCCCCATTAGCTAAAGTGGTGCTTCAGGTTAAGAACAGTTTCAGGTTAAGAACGGACCTCTGGAACGAATCAAGTACTTAACCCGAGGTACCACTGTACCTTATTTTCATAACATAAATCATACCTACATTACTCTATACAATACCTACCTATACTGTACATATCAACATACCTACACACCTACCCCACACGGACACCCACCAAGTGACTTGACTTCCAGCCCTTCTTGTTACTCTATTTTTCCAACTATCTTAAACACATTTCATTATTTCTTTAATCTCTTCTTCTATCTTGACTTTACTCTCCTTTCACTCTAGTCATTTTCTGGATTCACTCAATATCTATTCACTCAATTTTCTGGATTCACTCAATATCAAATTCTACTTTTTCCACATAAATCCTTAAAGATAGCCCACTCCTTATTCACTTTTTGTACCATATCTCCTCTTATCCTCCATGTTAGTTCGGCAATATGGAAGTATTCCATCATTTTAGATAACCAGTCTGTTTTAGTTGTGGCACTGCTACTTTCCCATTTTTTGGCAATCAGTAACCTTGCCGCTGTAGTTGTGTACATAAATATTGGTCTGACCGTCCTTTTAATTTCCTCTTACATGATACCTAGGAGAAAGGATTCTGGTTTTTCCCCCCAAATGAAAATCTAAACATCTTTTTCAGTTCGTTACAGATATTTTCTCAGAATCCCACTATCTCTTTGCACTCCCACCACATATGTAGAAAGGTTCCTGCCCCATTCATTGCCTACATTCAAATGAAGGCAAGCTACTGCATATCGACGTAAGCAAGCTGTGCTTCCTTTTTCTGGTTATTTGGCTATAACATTTGATAGAATACAGATAATTGAACAAACCTTGTTGAATTAATTCTTCATTAAATTATCTTTCCATTGATTTATAATTTTATGGTATTGCTCCGAAAAAAAGTGGTGTTATGAGCCATCATACTTCAGAAATACACTTTTTCCAAAAGGTTCCCACAATTTTGGCCACTAGTGTAAATCTCTTGCTTGCTGACAGCAAGAGGATGACATTTGATTTTTCCCATAGCGAGTCTGCTTCTCCTCTAGAAACCCATGAGGAGTATCTATGATTTGGCTGTATATATTTTGATGGTTATTATCTTCTGTTGATGGTGACAGGGACAGATTTTTTATGACTTCTGGTCAAGACACTGAATTCCTTTGCAGTGGTACCTTGGTTTACAAAGTTAATCTGTTCCAGAAGTCCATTCTTAAACCAAAACGTTCTTACACCAAGGCATGCTTTCCCATAGCAGCGGGGGACTCAATTTTACAAATGGAACACACTCGACAGGAAGCGAAACAGGTTCTTATCCCAAGGCAAAGTTCACAAACCAAAACACCTACTTCTGAGATTGCAGCGTTCTTAATCCAAGTTGTTCATAATCTTAAACCAAGGTACCACTGTACTTACTAACCCACCTCGTGCTGTGTATGATTGGTCTGTGTTCTCTCTGAACTGTTATGGCTCATATTTCCTTAACAGGCTTATACAAGATGTGTCAATTTTAACTGGCAAACACCTTTTAATATTTAATCCTTTGTATAGCTGGGCTTTGTATCGTGCTGGGCTGGGGGGTGCTAGTTAAATTGAGTGGAGATGCTCCCCATCTTGACTCTCTCAGCTGAGCTGGTGTCGCACCCTTTATTGGCACCTGTTGTGCGTACACCAGGCAGGACCCATGGCAGGGCATGGAGGGTGAACAAAACCCACCATGCCAGCCCGACCTTCGCCACCGCCACCGGGTGGGTGCGGGGAGTTCACGGGGCTATGCTGTACTGCCTGCCTGCCTTTCTGAGCATGTTATATAGTGGAACGGGGGTAGGCCCAAGAAGGTGAAATCATTTCCCCAAAACATTTCCGAAAAAGAGGAGGATTCAAAGTTCAGCATTGTCGCAACAAGCAGCGTCAAGCACAGAGGACCAGCCTAGGTCCTAAACGTGATCCGAAAGCAAGATCAGGAAACAGTCCAGGGCCAATATTACAGGGAGGTCAGGAAACCTATAGACACAGACCCAAGGAGTCGGAGATTCATATTGTTTTCATCTTCAGGTGCCTTGTGCTCTCGAAGATGGGTGGGTTTGGTCCCTCAAGGGAATCCTTTCCCCCCACTTGGAAATGATTTTTATTTGATTCTACAAATTCATTCACATTCAAAATCACAAATAATAAAAACCACACAAGATTCTTCCGAATCTCAAGACTTCCCCCCTCCCCTCCATGGGTTCTTTAGTTAACTTTTTCAACTGCACTCTATGAATCCTCCTCGTTTTCAATTCTCCATTGTATCCAAAGTAGATGTAACATTACAAGAGTTATTTAAGTAACTGCCAAAGTGTTGAAGTGTTTCCAGGGGTCTGTCAAATATAGCTGCCGGAACGGATTATGGTGGTAAGTAGAGGGTCCACTGTATAGATTTCTCCCATTCTTTGTTGAAGTTTTGATCCTCCTGGTTTCTGATTTTCCCAATCATTTTTGCCATCTCTGCATAATTCAGTACTTTAGTCTGCCAGTCCACTCTAGCAGGGACCTTGTCGTCTTTCCAAACTTGGGCAAACAGCATTCTTGCAACTCTTGTAAACTGTCTTTTCAGTTCTTTCGGTATCTCTGCACCTACAATTCCTAACTAAAAGGCTTCTGGTTTTTTAACACACGTTATTTTAAACATTTCCCCCCCAATTCATTGAATATCATTTCCCAGTATTTCAAGGGAATCCTTATCATTAGATTCAGGGGGTCCTGGCTGCTTTTCAAGGTCTGTGACCTGTTAGGGAAAGATAATAATAATAATAATAATAATAATAATAATAATAATAATAATTTATATCCCGCCCTCCCCAGCCCAGACAGGGCTCAGGGCGGCTAACAACCGATAATAAAAACAAGTTGATTAAAATACAACTTAAAAAACAAGATTAAAATACAACATTAAAACATTAAGATGCAGCCTCTTCACAGGAGGAGAAAGGAAAAAAGAAAGAGGGGGAGGGAATCAAACTGATTCTAAGCCAAAGGCCAGGTGGAACAACTCTGTCTTACAGGCCCTGCGGAAAGAAATCAGATCCCGCAGGGCCCTGGTCTCATGAGACAGAGCTTTCCACCAGGCTGGAGCCAGTGTTGAAAAGGCTCTGGCTCTGGTTGAGGCTAATCTAACTTCCTTAGGGCCCGGGACCTCTAGGGTGTTGCTATTTATGGACCTTAAGGTTCTCCGCGGGGCGATCCCGTAGGTACGAGGGTCCTAGGCCGTGCAGGGCTTTAAAGGTCAAAATCAGCACCTTAAATCTGACCCTGTACTCCACTGGGGGCCAGTGCAGCTGGAAAAGCACTGGGTGAATATGCTCCCGTGGCAGAGACCCCGTAAGGAACCTCGCTGGTTTGTCCTTGCAGGACTCCATACCTGGCTTCAGGTCAGGGCTACGTATGACATCAAACGCTGCACAGTCATGCTCTTAAGAAAGTTTGTGTACCCTTTCGGACATGGGGAAGCTAAAATCAGCATGTTTATTTGAGATCATTTAAGGCAATGTTCCCTTTCCCTCAGAATGCTTTCACAGGTCATTTTTTAAAAAATAATTACTGTCAGCATTTTATTCGTTACTTCCTTGTATAATTCCAGTACGGGCAATAAAGAACGCTTGTCTTTTATTTTGTTTCCCTTTTAAACTTCTTCCTGGTTTGTGGATTGCTGTTCACACTAAGCTTCTTCAGTATGGCTTCATCTTAGCTATATATATCTTGGCTAGTAGGCTGAGCTAAGGGACAGTCCCTACAGTTCCTAAGTGTATTTCCTTGAAAAAGTTGTCTCAGTGGCATCAGGATGTGTGTGTGTGTGTGTGTGCACATTCTGGTGGTGGGCAGAGCAGAAAACGCTAATTTTATTTTTGTACAGGGGGCAAGTCTCTAAGCACACTCACATGTCCCTCTCTGTTTCTATCCAGGCAAGCAGGAAGCATTTTCAGAGATCAAGGCACCTGCTAGCCAGGTAAAAATATCCAGTGAGGGTGAAAACAAGGCTGGTGAATCAGTGGTGTAGCATGGGAAGGATGGGGGGGGGGGAGACAAGGGTAGTTGCCCCAGATGCAAAAGTGTTAGGGGGCGCAACATTTCAATACCTGGTGCAGCTGTGCACTTCCATAAGTAGGCTCTGTTGAAAACAGCTTCTCCATTCAAACCAGGAAATGACCTCTCCAGACAAAGGAACGACTCTTCTTATCTCTGCAGCTGCGATCCCCTGGTGATGCAGATGCTGTTAAGCAGTTGAATGTGCATGTGTCCCCTCTGTGTTGCCCCGGGCACTAGCAACCCACGCTACACCACTGTGGTGAATAGTCTGGTCCGGGGAGATGTGGCCTAGGAGGGTGTGCAGCCTGATTTTAACCAATAGGAGGGACTGTTCCATAGCTCAACCTATAGCTTCCACTTTGACCTACGATAATACAATCCACCAGCCAGGAAGAAGCTTAAAACAAAACAAAGAACTTTATTGCTGATAACCGACTGAAAACAAAACAAAGAACTTTATTGCTGACAACCGACTGAAAACAGTAAAGAAAAACGAGAACAGCAAGACAAGTCCCATACTCATAGCATTATGAGTTTGTGGGTGCCTTAACCTGCCTTCTAATTCCCTGA
Organism: Podarcis siculus; assembly: GCA_034642415.1. NCBI lineage: Eukaryota > Metazoa > Chordata > Lepidosauria > Squamata > Lacertidae > Podarcis > Podarcis siculus. The sequence continues at coordinate 994,757 of JAXCMG010000071.1, read as the reverse complement.
CCACACTTCTAATTCCCGGGTGCTGGACACTGGATTTAGCATGTTAAAATCAAACCAGGCATGTTCAGGAGATCACCTAGGATGGGCCATTAAGGAAGACAAAAGGAAAGTGATAAGCCGTTAGGGATCTTGCGAGAGAGAGAGGTGTCTTTCCTTGAGTTGGGTAGAAGAACAAAGACCCGTAGCAGAGTTTCAGGTTTGCAATTTGCCCTGGTGTGTTCTAAAGGAAAAGTCGGAAAGCTGTGAGGCAATGGAAAAGCCATCTAGGCAGCTTCCTAGTGCAAAATTAGGAGTTATGGAAGGGGGGTAGCAAGGCAAGCTGCAGAGCAACAGGCAGGAAGGCTGATGGCTGCTTGAACCCAGGACTGTGCCTATGAGACCCTCTTGAATGCAATGCTGTACACCCCTCTATCCGAGATTCAGGTTGTATATATGTGTAAATAATCCATATACGATAAAGACACTACAGTCTTTGCTGTGCCTCTTTTCTGAAGGAAACACAAACCCCAAGCGAGCGTCTAGAATCCCTGGAATCTCGCACAGCTGTGGTGATTGGGTTGGTGTGTAACAATAGCAATTTATCTTTGTACATGTATTTTCCTTGCCTTCCTCAAGATCCTGATGCCATTAACCAAACAGCAAAAAAAATTATCAAGCAAATCCACACCCGAGAAGTGAGAGTTTGAGACTTCTGCTCCTGGCTAATTTTATGTGTGATGAGGAACACACTTTTAATATGCATGCAAATTATATTGTGCCCAGCTTTACTGATAAGCAGAGATATCAGGTCCCTCTTTATTGTGTAGAGAAGAATGACTCAGCAGTCTTCTTTCCCTTGTACCAGGAAACAGAATCTGACTTTGCAAATCAGGCAGTAAATCTGACAAGAGATCCATTTCTTATCTCTTTGGCACTGCTAGCAATCACAACCATATTCATGTGTGTGCGTGCATGGTTATACCCCTTCATTCCCCCCACCCAACAAATTCAATTGATGCAAAAATACAAAGAGCAAGAGAAATAAAAAAATGTGTTTGTTTTGTGTAAATCCTGTTTCTTCAGTCCAAAAGATCTCCCCCAGAGTGACTTGTAAGAAAATTAAGCACAGTGAAAGCATTTAAAAAGAGAGCCGCACAACAGTGACATAAACCATTAGACCTGCAGTAAACATAACTGAATTAAAAATAAATAAATCGGAAACATAAATAGACCCTTGGCCTAAAGGGTCTATTTAAAACAAATCGAAAAGGTGTTTCCATTGGCACAGTGCCATGGAATGCCACGGGCAAAAAAGACATAATTCTCACTGCCTAATAAGCTGTCTTGGAGAAGACATTCTCAAGCCGAGGGGCTGCATGGAAAAAGCCCTTTTGCAAGTTTCCTCACCTCTGAAGGCAGGAAGGCTTGGGGAAAAGTCTCAAAGGATGCTCTGAATACTCTGGCAGGGTCCTGTGAAAGAATGTGGAATCTTGGAGCTAAAAGGTAAAGGTTAAGGTACCCCTGACCATTAGGTCCAGTTGCGGACGACTCTGGGGTTGTGCACTCATCTTGCTCTATAGGCTGAGGGAGCCGGCGTTTGTCCACAGAAAGCTTCCGGGTCATGTGGCCAGCATGACTAAGCCGCTTCTGGCCAAATCACAGCAGCACACAGAAATGCCGTTTACCTTCCCGCTGGAGCGGTACCTATTTATCTACTTGCACTTTGACGTGATTTCGAACTGCTAGGTGGGCAGGAGCAGGGACCGAGCAACGGGAGCTCACCCCGTCGCTCGGATTCGAACCGCGACCTTCCAATTGGCAAGCCCTAGGCTCTGTGGTTTAGAGCACAGCACCACCCGTGTCCTTGACAAAGTAATAATCATAAATAAATAAGAATAATAATATGCACCCCACCCTCGAGACCATTCCGTTGTAACTATCCAACCTCCCAAAATTTCAACACCTCTCGCGATGGTCTAGGGGGCTTAGTCATGCTGGCCACATGACCCAGAAGCTGTCTGCGGACAAACGCCGGCTCCCTCGACCTATAGAGCGAGATGAGTGCGCAACCCCAAAGTCATCCACAACTGGACCTAATGGTCAGGGGTCCCTTTACCTATTACTTTGTCAAAATAAAAGTAATAATAATTTTTAAAATAATAATAAAAAGAGGTTTGGGAAGAGGCAGCACAGCTCCAGCATCCTGTGAGAGATCCGGCACTTCTTTCCCAAAGCTCTGGAAGCTTCTACCTGGCTTTGGGAGGGAGGCGCGATTCTCACATGCACGATGTCAGGACATTGCCCCCCCCCATCTTCTCAAGCTGCTGGCTCCGGCCCTAACTGTTCCCCTATGAAAAACAAAATCACTGCACTCTACTGATGCTCACCCCTGGTGGCCTGTTTGAACAGTGCCCCCCCTTTCTTCTTTTCCACGACACCCTTAATTATTACAGCATGTGTGTACACAGTGCGCCTGAGCAAATTATACAGATGGGGGAAAAGTACTTCTTGGGTAATTTATGAGTCATGTTTTGCCTAATTCTTCTGCTGAATGTAGGTTAGCGGGTCACCGCAAAGAATTCTCAGAAATGAATTTCCCCAAATATCCGGAGTTCTTAAAAAACACAAGCCAACCCAAACAAAAGCAGTCAGCCACACCATCCTTGACCTGCTTTGGACTGGAACAGTTTCACTGCTTGTATAGCTGTCGTTGTTTTGCTTGCTTTTATAACTGGATAGTGTAATGTTGTAAGCTAACCTCCGGTGAAGGGCGGGTAGGAAATCTTAAAAATAAATGCATCATTTAATACTAACAGAAAATATATACATATACAAACACACATGTACATACACAAACACACACAAACACACACACACACACACACTGCTTTTTCTGGGGGGATGCAGGGGTATGTATATTATCCCTAAGCATTTTGTAAATCTAAGTTTGGCCTCATCGAGGGGCAGTATTTCAACATGAGTAGGAAAATGAGAGTACCCCTAAACATTTTATTTTAATAGAAAAAAGCACTGTATATATATATATATGTGCGTGTGTGTGTGTGTGTGTGTGTGTGTGTGTGTGTGAAAAATGGTATTCTGCCAGGGAGTTTCGGAATTTTCAGTCTGCCTATGTTTTTGCATAATTGAATGCAAGTTTGTGTAAAATTTTATTTATGCTAACTGATGTTAGCCTTGACACAGATCTGTTTCCCCCTTTGCTTGCCAAGCTTTTGCTCTGTGATGGTTGGATGCATAGATGCAAATAAACACATCTGAATCTTGTGGAGGAACTGAGGCACGGCCTATCATTTTGCGAATTAAAGCAGCTTCTTCAGGCAGCTGTTTTTTGGGGGTTTTTTTTTGCAATGGGGGGTGTCATGAAAGGGCATCAAACAGTCAAGTCCAGAAAAAGTACTGACTGTTCATTGTCCACCTCTCTCAAGAGAAAGGCTGTGCTTTTATTCCCATGAAGCCTCGGAGCTTTAAGCAGGTTTGCAGCCAAAAATCTTGATCTTCTGAGAGAAAGCAAGATCGTGGATTACCCAAGGAACAGATCAGATCAAAGGAACTGCTCTAGTTGTTCCCTTCAGATCAAATAACAATTCTAGATGTTTGACTTGCAAGTTGACTTGCAAGGCTGTATTATTCAGGGGACCCAAAGAGACCAGCCCACCCCCACCCTGAGTTGTTGCCCTTGTGCATTAAGAACTTTGACAGGTGAGCAGGGCAACGCAGCTGTCAATCATCTGATGTCATAAGGACAGAAAAGCTTCTGGACCAACATTTTCTCCTCACCGTCTTTAACCCAATGAAACCAGTAGTTTTCTGGACATCTAACTATATTTTGAATCCTGGTTACAGGTTGTTTTGGTCCATAAAGGGGTGGGGAAACTGTGGTTCTCTAATGTTTGCCCCATCATCATCCCTGACCCACAGATATGCTGACAGGGGCTGATGGAAGCTGGGATCACAACATTTGGAGGGTCACAGGACTCCCATGTTTATCCCAGAAGAAAAAATAATTCTACCTTCTTTTTAAAGGATTTGGACTTTCAGGCTGCCCTTCTCTGCCGCTGATAATGTCTGAACATATCCTTGTCATTGTCATACATAATAACTTTGTAAGAAGAGTCCCTTTTATTCCTTAGACACACAGTTTAAACTAACTTTTTTTTTTCATTTTTCCTCCTTCAGGGATTTCTTTGCAGAACACAAACTTCTAGTAAGTATAACCTTTTCATTGTTCTAGAAATTAAAGTATTCAAATACCTAAGTGGACTTCAAAGCTAATTCAGAGCTTGCCCCTAGAAATTGCCTGCTCAGCCGTAGACATCACCAGTGATTCTCAATGGTTGACTTGCCAAAATACAGTGGTACCTCGGGTTAAGAACTTAATTCGTTCTGGAGGTCCGTTCTTAACCTGAAACTGTTCTTAACCTGAGGTACCACTTTAGCTAATGGGGCCTCCCACTGCCGCTGGACCGCCGCCGCACAATTTCTGTTCTCATCCTGAAGCAAAGTTCTTAACCTGAGGTACTATTTCTGGGTTAGCGGAGTCTGTAACCTGAATTGTCTGTAACCCAAGGTACCACTGTATATGACAACACACGAAAGACTTGAATAGCAGCCTTACATCTAATATAAAAATGGGGCCTGGTTTTTTATACAGAGACACTACAGTGGTACCTCGCAAGACGAATGCCTCGTAAGATGAAAAACTCGCAAGACGAAAGAGTTTTTTGTTTTTTGAGTTGCTTCGCAAGACGAATTTCCCTATGGGCTTGCTTCGCAAGACGAAAACATCTTGCGAGTTTGTTTCCTTTTTCTTAAAACCGTTAATACCCAGGGAATCCGTGCTTTGCAAGATGAAAAATTCGCAAGATGAAAAAACTCGCAGAACGAATTAATTTCGTCTTGCGAGGTACCACTGTATTAAGCAACGGAACACCTCCATGTGGAAACTAAGGCTTCTGCATAAGATCTCTTAGTTCAGCTGTTAGTGACCAGTGACGCTGTGGGTTAAACCACAGAGCCTAGAACTTGCCGATCAGAAGGTCGGTAGTTCGAATCCCCGCGATGGGGTGAGCTCCCGTTGCTCGGTCCCTGCTCCTGCCAACCTAGCAGTTCGAAAGCACGTCAAAGTGCAAGTAGATAAATAGGTACCGCTCCGGCAGGAAGGTAAATGGCATTTTCGTATGCTGCTCTGGTTTGCCAGAAGCGGCTTAGTCATGCTGGCCACATGACCCGGAAGCTGTATGCCGGCTCCCTCTGCCAGTAAAGCAAGATGAGCGTCGCAACCCCAGAGTTGTCCACGACTGGACCTAATGGTCAGGGGTCCCTTTAACTTTACCGTTACATAGAAATTATTATTCCATCACCACTGAATATTTGTGCTTTCTACTTTCTTAATGCCTAACATCAGCAGCTTTCAAACTTTCTACCTTCATGGGCTGCTATCCACTTCTGCATCCCCCCCCCCGTCTATCCCAGGGATCATAGAATCACAGAATTGTAGAGTTGGACAGGACCACAGGGGTCACCCAGTCCAACCCCCTGCAATGCAGGAATCTTTTGCCCAATGTGGTACTTGAATCCATGTCCCTGAAATTAAGAGTGATGGATGGCCCAACCAATCTATGTCCGTTTCACAAGTCCTGAATCACAGGGCCATTCAAGTCCCAATTTTGTGAGTGCGAATAAAACAAACACGCAAAATTTGCATGTAAACTGTATGCACTTTGTACATATGGCAAACACATTCTTCCTCTAAAATGCATATTTCTGTTTGTTTTTCAATGCCTCTCCCAGTAAAATATGCATATATATTTTTGGAAAAACTGCAAAATTTGGAGAAGTGCGTACTCTGATGGATAGCTGTGTTCTGATTTCCATACATAAATCAGAAACCAGCAAATTAGATCAGTTTGATTTAAAATGCTCACCAAATGATTTTATTTTCCACCCCTAGCCTATATCACAGAATCCTCTGTGTCGGACTCTTGGAAGAGGCGTATGTTCTAGGAAACCCACTCAATTCATATAGAGAGTTGGTTAGACATGTTGGGTCTAATAATCTCAGGAATCGTATTGCACGCTCTAGAACATACCCAACCCTTCTGTGCCACTGAGCTTGTCGTATTATTTATTTCATTTAGGAATCGCTTCCCCTAAACAACCCAAAGTGATTAAACCATAAAAACATCAAGAATAAGTACATCCCTAAAACAATTTAAAGTCCAATACAGATACAGATCAAGCCAGAATATCAGGGACAGACTCCCGCTTGTTCATCTCTCAAGAAAGTTGTTATAGGCAAACTGCCTTTGGGAGAAAGATCTCAATCATTGCTGATCTTCCTTATGAAGAATCCCTGATAAGCTTCCATACATCCACAGGATTCCCCAGAACATGCTTATATGAAAATTCCCATAATAACCTTGGGAAAGCCCTAAGCATGGCACCTTGTGGCATTCCTCCACAGTGAGTAGCACACATTTGTAAGAATATCCACATTCAGTAGTTCTTGTATTGATCTGATGAAGGTGATGATTGTATTTTGACTTACTGGTTGCTTAGTACAAAAAGTCTCCAAGCAACTTTTGAAAATGTTAAAAGCCCAAAGATGCCCCAAACCTAATAATAACCCATCAATTAACCCATCAGAAGAAACACCAGCACCAGAAACATTTAATCCAATAGCCCCTCCATCAGAGTCGTGTGAAATAAGATCAGTAGATGAGAAATTTTTGTGTCCGTGATAACCAAAAATATTCAGACCAAATGGTTTGGAAGGTTACGGTGCCCTCTTGTGTAAATCTGCCATTTAGCCACAGCTTTGCAGGAGTCCTTCCACTTTGGAATTTGAATCCTCAATCCAATTCCCCAGAAATATCTAATGGGCTTGACAGTGGAAGAAGAAAACCCCAACATCACTAAGTGTGCTATTAATTTAGTCCCCCCCCCCGCCCAAGATAATCAGAGCAGCTCAAGTCCTGTGGCCAACGGCAAGGAAACTTTGGTTTGTCTGATATTGGATTTCAATTCCCATCATCTCTGAACCTTGGCCAACTCTACTGATGGGAGTTGTAGTTCAGCAAACATCTGGCGGGTCACAGCTTCACCACTCTAGGCCCAGTGGAGCAAGTTCTGATCTGATGCAGCAGAAAGGGCAAATATTGAGTTTTTGTCTGCAGAAGAAACCATGAATATCCCTATTCTCTTGAATGCTTCCTAAATGCTTTGCAACCCAACCTGGCTATTGCACTTGCTTTTAAAAACATTCTCTCTCTCTCTCTCTCTCTCTCTCTCTCTCTCTCTCTCTCTTAAAAATAATTTTATAGGTCTTCATGTAAATACAAGAACAACATATAACTTCTGTAACTAGTCCAGTGGTACATTCGTATAAAGTTTCATATGCAGTACACAGTACACAAGGAATATGTTAATTTATGCATTATCAATTCCATACTCTCCAACAGTTCCACGGTCAAAATAGGGACGTCCCATCCCATAAGGATAATTTTACTATTTATACCCTACACATCTTACCGGGTTGCCCCAGCCACTCTGGGCAGCTTCCAACATACATAAAAACATAATACAACATAAAACATTAAAAAAAACCTTTCATATACAGGATTGCCTTCAGACAATGGTGGTTGGAAAACTCCATACCCTCCAACATTTCTCCAGTGAAAAAAGGGACAGCCTAAGGAAAAGTGGGACATTCTGGGATCAGACGAGAAACTGGGATGGCTTCTCTAAATCAGGGATGTCCCTGGAAAAGAGGGACACTTGGAGGGTTTGCAATTCAAGTATCCTCTCCACAAAGATTCTTGTGTTGAGGGTGAAATTAAAGTACCTTCCATCTCATTTAAAAAGGAAAAGAATTGAAGCCAAGTCTTGCCAATAGTGCCTGTCTTGGAAGTGCCATTAATTACTCTTCTGTGGCGAGGAAGGCGTTCCCATAGAGCCACATTCCAAATATTATTTACCCAGATTTCAGTGGGGATTTCTTTAGGTTGTTTCCAGTATCGGTCTATTGTTAATCAGGCTGCTGATAATATGAGCCTATCTCTACAGCCTTTCCAGAATATGGGAGAAATTGTAGTGTTTATTTTGGCTAGACATGATGGAGTAGAGTGGCAGAGAATAAGCACTCACAGTTTACATTGTGGGCGCCCTTTGCGGGATCGCGTGTGGTGCTACAGTTCCCAGGGAGCTTAATGGCAAACAGGGGCTGGCCTGCCTCTCAGTGTTATTATTTGGAGGTTCACGCCCAGCCTCAGTAATCAAGTTTCTTGCTGGGAAGTGGGGCCAGTCCCATTTATATATAGGGGTGGAGCTGACAATAGCCAGGCAGTTGGCTCTGGAGAGTCACCCTCCCTACCCTCCCTTTGTTTAATGTTTTCTTATTTTCAGGTTAACTTTTTCTTCCTGTTTAGCGGGCACTGCTGCGGTCTTTGACTGGTTGCTGTTGAAGAACCGGGAAGAAATTTTCCTGCATTGGCAGGTTTTGTCTTCCCCGTAGCAATTCGCCACAACTTTGGCAGTTATAGCCTTGGGTGGAATCCTTTGGTCTTTTCTTCCCTATAATTGGGGGGGGGGGGCATGAAGTGGGGACACACCCACCTGCAGTGGCGATTCCAGGGTCCCCTCTTAAAAGGGGTTATATAGTGGGTGTCACTGGCCATACACTGAAAAGTTGTCAGTGAACTACCCTGCGTGCGGGAATATGGTCTTACGCTCGCAGAGCACCCCCATATCCCATTTACCCTGATGAGCCCCAGTTCCCCCGGCTGGGGGGCTGGGAGGTGTACTCGCCCAAGGCCTAAGCCAAGGTCTTCCTACATTCGGAAGTTTAATAAAGTTGTGGCCTAATTTTAATTCCATATACCATGGTACCTCGGGTTAAGTACTTAATTCATTCCAGAGGTCCGTTCTTAACCTGAAACTGTTCTTAACCTGAAGCACCACTTTAGCTAATGGGACCTGCTGCTGCCGCTGCACAATTTCTGTTCTCATCCTGAAGCAAAGTTCTTAACCCGAGGTAATATTTCTGGGTTAGCAGAGTTTGTAACCTGAAGCGTATGTAACCTGAAGCGTATGTAACTCGAGGTACCACTGTAACGTTGTCAGAGTCTTTATTCCTTCCTTATGATCCCTAGGGGCTGGGGCTGCCACAGCCTGGTCACGCAAAGATGATTTTAAGAGAAGCCTCCTGCCAACGAGCAGAGATTGTTCCTAGGGACAACTCTTAAAAAAACCATTTTCATGCACCTTTTAAATATATGGGTCTATCCACAGGTGGTATTCTTAGCAGCTTCTGCCATCCTGCTCCCGCCTCTCTCTCTCCTACCACCCTGAGAAGCATGAAGCTGTGGACCACCATGAAATGTGCAGGACAAAGGCAATGCTCTCTTTTCTTGAGTGTTAAGGGGACACTACATCTTGAGGGTAAGTAGGATTCAATGTGGAATCTCAGCAACAAACGGGTCGGGCGCCATGGCAGGATGGCGACAATGCCTGCTCTGGATCCAGCAGTTGTGCCGGAGGCAATGGGTTTTCCTGGGCTTCGGTAAACCCTTTTGTCAGGGACCGTGCTGAGGAAGGCTGCACTGAGGAAGAATGGTGGGAGCCACCCCCTCCCCCTGACCCTGAATCTTCCCAGGAGCAGGAGGACAGTATAGATTTGGAACAGTGGTTCGCAGAGGGGCATAGTTCAGAAGGCAGAAGCTGGGAAATACTGGATGGGGAGCAGCTAGCAGAAGAAACACCAGAAGAGAGAGAGAGTTAACAGATTCATTCCTCCACTCAGCCCAAGGGCAAGAAGAGCTCAGAAAATCTCAGAAATAGAGCCGGATTTAGGTTTGATGAGACCCTAAGCTACTGAAGGTAATGGGGCCCTTTATATGTCCAGCTGTCCTTTGTCAACAACAAATTGTCGCTGTTTTTTGTGTTGAATATACAGTGGTACCGCAGGGTAAGAACTTAATTCGTTCTGGAGGTCCATTCTTAAGCTGAAACTGTTCTTAACCTGAGATACCACTTTAGCTAATGGGGCCTCCCGCTGCTGCGAGATTTCTGTTCTCTCCCTGAAGCAAAGTTCTTAACCCGAGGTACTACTTCTGGGTTAGCGGAGTCTGTAACCTGAAGCGTTTGTAACCTGAAGCGTCTGTAACTTGAGGTACCACTGTATGCTCTATGGTAATTTGTGGACCTAATGGTCTGGAGTACCTTTACCTTTTTATTCAATAATAATAATCTCCTTGGCTCAGGGGTCACATAATAATGCTTACCGATGAAACATAGAGTTAAAGCTGTTGCAATTGCTTCATTTTCCTAATAAACACACAAGTTATAACCGATCAGTGGTCAAGTCCATCAACACTGCATCTTTCTGTTTGTTTGCCTAAAGAAGATAGGTTTCCAGGGGGTTGCTAAGTAATATTTTTTTTCCTGAAAAGGGGGCGGTAGGCCAAATAAGTTTGAGAAGAGAGCAAGACTTACAAGTATTTCTAAATTTCTTTTTAGAAAATATCCGTGGCATGGAAATTTGCTATCTCTCAATGGAAACGCAGAACTCTCAGTGTGTGAAAGTGAAGATCTCAAAGGACATAAATGTAAAATCTGCTGTAAGAAAGGTAAATGCTTCATTACACTGTTGTCAAATCTTTGCCGTTTTGAGATTTTAAGAACAAGGTATGAAATGGAAGGCTGTGTATATACTGTATTTTTTGCTCTTTAGGACACACCAGACCATAGGACGCACCTTGTTTTAGAGGGGGAGAACAAGAAAAAACCCATCTCCCCCTCTCTGCTCAGCGCCCCTTCAGCGAAGTGGAAGGAGAAACAGAGCCCCTTCCATTTCTCCTCCCGCTTGGCTGAAGGGGCACTGCGCAGCTCTCCCTCTCTGCTGAAGCCAGGAGAGTCTTGCTCTCATGGCTTCAGTGAAAGGAACCTGAAGCCTGCAGAGCGCAGCAGGAACTCGTGCTGCACTCCACAGGCTTCAGGCGGCTATCCCTGAAGCCTGGAGAGCGAGAGGGGTCGGTGCGCACCAACCCCTCTCGCTCTCCAGGCTTCAGCAAAAGCAACGCGAAGCCTCTGGAACGCGGAGGGAGCACTCCCTCTACCCTTCGGAGGCTTCGCGTTGCTATCGCTGAAGCCAAGGAGCCTGCATTCGCTCCATAGGACGCGCACACATTTCCCCTTAATTTTTGGAGGGGAAAAGGTGCGTCCTATAGAGCGAAAAATACGGTATATCATATATTTAAAGCACATTACTTCCCCCAAGGAATCCCGTGAACCATAGTTTACCCTCACAGATCTAAAGTTCCCAGCACCCTTAACAAAGAACAGTCATACTTTGGAAGTCAAACGGAATCCGTTCTGGCAGTCCTTTCGACTTCCAAAACGTTCGGAAACCAAAGCGCGGCTTCTGATTGGCTACAGGAGTGTCCTGCAGCCAATCAGAAGCTGCAGAAGCCATGCTGGATGTTTGGCTTCCAAAAATCGTTTGAGAACTGACTCACTTCCAGGTTTCAATAGTTCCGGAGCCAATTTTACAGTTCCCAGAATTATTTTGCAAAAGTGATGTGTGTTGAATTGATGGTGTGTACACAACTGAGACAGCAGAAGCTTACGCTTAACAATGTCCACCTGCCCCCATTAATATAAACCAGAAAACAAGTGGTTTTGGAACGTAGGATGTTGAGGAGAACTGGGGATGAACGTTTGCCCAGGAACTTATTTCTGACCTACAGTTCTATTGGGCCACCCCAAGCCATTCCCACTTCTTGGCTCCTTGCCCTAGTAATAGTTGAACCAGAGAAGAGCTGCAGGCACCAAGTGAGACTGAAGCTATTTGAACAGGATCTGCAGCTCTGATAAAAGAGGAGCAAGCTTTTGATTGTAATTGCTACCACATTTGCAGACGGGTTCGTGTCTGTCTGAAGAAGACACTGTGGTTTATGTTTGCATTGATATTATGAAAGCACCATAATGGCCGTATGTGTGTTGTGTGGGCTTAGGGTATTTCATGTCATTGTTCCCAGATGCCTATATATATATATATATATATATATATATATATATATATATATAAAAAATAAATCCACAGTTAATGAAAAACTAATGATGCCTTATGCTGTTCGCTTCGCATGTCTGCCGGTCTTCACGAAAACCCTTTATTTCAAAACCGTCAGTTCTAACATACCCCCTCACTTTCTTGAGTCATTTCCAGACTGTCAGGTTTTTTGGGGGGCGGTGGCGGCTGTGGGATGATTCAATGGGCAAAACTCAAATCAAAGTGGATTTGACTTCTTGCACAGCAAACCTGCTTCCAAGCTACTGTTGGAAACAAAAATTGCCCTTTTCCCTTATGGGGTATCCAAGAGCCCATATCACACTACCCTTTTACTTTTTGGGGTACAGAAAGTGATGGGAAAATGCACTGAAAAGTGTGGAATTACTTGACGAGATGCTGTTTAACCTCCCCACCAATCAATCAGAATGAATAATCAATAGATAGTGGCTACTGCAAAATTTGTGCGAAAAGATGCTCTATAAACATGTCATCTGAAAGGAACATTGCAATTCTTATCTCCCATTCATTCATTTATTCTGCTAGATATTATCCCTTCCTTCCAAAGGAGCCTATGGTGGCACACATCAGACAGTTAAAACAATACAATTTAAACTAAAACAAACACATATTTTTGGGGACGGGTAGCGCTGTGGTCTAAACCACAGACCTAGGGCTTGCCACAGACCTAGGGCGGTTCGAATCCCTGCGACGGGGTGAGCTCCCATTGCTCAGTCCCTGCTCCTGCCAACCTAGCAGTTTGAAAGCACGTCAAAGTGCAAGTAGATAAATAGGTACCGCTCCAGCAGGAAGGTAAACAGCATTTCTGTGCGCTGCTCTGGTTCACATGCTGGCCACATGACCCGTAAGCTGTACACCGGCTCCCTCAGCCAATAAAGCGAGATGAGCGCTGCAACCCCAGAGTCATCCGCGACTGGACCTAACGGTCAGGAGTCCCTTTACCTTTTTAAACACATATTTTAAGCACTTTAAAGCATTTAGAGCACCTAAAAAATGTTTATGAGCAATCACAGTTGCTAATTTCAAGGCTGCCATTACCAGTATCTATCAGCCATGAAATGACTAGGTATTTAAATTCTTCCTGAAAGCCAATACAGGAGGGAGAAAGACAAGCACATCAGGAGAGAGGGCATTCCACAAATGGGGAGCTACCACAGAGAAGGCCCCGTCATATAGATTTATAGTCAATCTATTCATAGAAAGTGTTTTGTTGCTACGTTTCTTTTGCGAACCCTGGACTTAATGCTGGTTTGGGGCTAGAGGTTTGATCATTGTCCCGAATGAGCAAGGAGATGGAGGAACACCAGAGATACACCAGTGTAGATGCAGCTGGGCAAACAAACCACATCAAGAGGCGCGTCTGAGACCCTTTGAATAATGCTAGATGCATAGTTTGACACATATGAGAATGTGCATTCATAGTCAGAACTGCTGCTAACGGCAGCGTCTTCCCTGCAAGCAGAGCTGAATCAGGGTAAGCTTTAAAACTTGTACAGTCTCATTCGCTGCAATACTGACGAGTGATTCACTGCTGATTTCAGCGAATGATTCCTGTTTAACATAATGCAAATCTTTGAGCATGCTGTGGTGTATACTAGGGTTGTTCATAAAAAACTTTGTTTTGAAAATTCCTGCTCCAAAGGTCTTGTCTTACTACAATAGGGATTATATAACTATATCTGAAATTTCATGCATATCAGTTAATATCGTGACCCTCCTCCACGAAAATAGCTGTTTACTTCACCGTTTTCCTATGTTGTGAAGGCAGAAATTTCAATTCAGAGGGTCAAGATATTAATGGATATGCATGACATTTCAGATATAGCTATATAATCCCTAATGTAGTAAGATAAGACCTTTGCAGCAGGCATTTTCAAAAAATTTTTTTTTATGAACTGCCCTAATGTATACATGTGAGAGTTCTCCTCAACTTCCTCTTGTGGAACATCTCAATATAAGATGTTGTTGATGGAAAAGTGCTATGAATGAATGAATGTTTGAAATCGCCATGTTCTCAAGGGATCATTGGATCTGAGCAATTGCCAGGACGCTAAGTTTGCTATAGTTTGCATTTTAGCAATGAGTTTGGAATGTGAGGACCTCAGGAAACATTTCCTTGGTAATTCCTCCTGGCAGCTTGCCAGTATGCCATGCCTCTTGATTATTTAAATAGAAAATATACCGTCTTCAAAAACAGCTTTGAACACATCAACCCAGTAGACTCAACAAGACCATAATCTAACCTCGTTTTGCGATCTTTCCAACATGATCTGGAAATTGCCTATAATTCCCTTGATTTTTTTGGTTTGTAATCCAAACAGGTGAAAGTGCAGTTTAACTGCTTTGAAGTCAGTGCAGGACAACATCTCCATGTGACCATGAGGACAATTCCAAATTACTGCGGAGTTAAAAAGAATCAAGAATATTATGTTGAAGGTTGGAATCCATCTTTGGAAATAAATGATGATCTTAGAGGTTGGGAGGGTGTCATGAATGAGATAACGGAGATTCATACTGACCAGGAAATTGGCAATTTTCACAAATTAGAACTATAATCCCAACTCTTGTCAGAACTGTAATGCCTTTTCTCCTTGACCTTGGCTCAAGATTTACAGTATATAGCTCTAAGTATAAATATACTTACAGTGCTACCTTGGTTCTCAAACTTCATCCATTCCAGAAGTCTGTTCCAAAACCAAAGCGTTCCAAAACCAAGGCGCGCTTTCCCATAGAAAGTAATGCAAAATGGATTAATCCGTTCCAGACTTTTGAAAACAACCCCTAAAACAGCAATGTAACATGGATCTTACTATCTAACGAGACCATTGATCCATAAAATGAAGTCGATAAACAATGTACTGCAGTCACACAATCAATCAATCAGTAGCTGAACTGGGTTCCACACAATCACAAAAACAAAACAAAAAGAGCCGCAAAAATACAACCACAAAATAAATAGCAAAAACAGACAGACTTCAGAGTAACACTCAAAACAGAAGTGCGGCACTCAAAATGGAAGCATAGCACTCAAAACGGAGCACGTTCAGCTTCCGAAAAGCATTTGCAAACTGGAACACTTACTTCCAGGTTTGCAGTGTTTCGGTTCTATGTCGTTTGAGTACCAAGGCGTTTGAGAACCAAGGTACCACTGTATTAACAAATATGAACCAGGTTGGTTAGATTGGTGATATTTAGTTGTGTGTAAAGTAGTGTGTTAAGGGATGCGGGTGGTGCTGTGGTCTAAACCACAGAGCCTAGGGCTTGCCAATTGGAAGGTCTGCGGTTTGAATCCCCGCGATGGGGTGAGTTCCCGTTGCTCGGTCCGTGCTCCTGCCAACCTAGCAGTTTCAAAGCATGTCAAAGTGCAAGTAGATAAATAGGTACCGCTCTGGTGGGAAGGTAAACAGCATTTCCGTGTGCTGTTGTGGTTTTCCAGAAGCGGCTTAGTCATGCTGGCCACATGACCCGGAAGCTGTACGCCGGCTCCCTCGGCCAGGAAAGTGAGATGAGCACTGCAACTCCAGAGTCGTCCACGACTGGACCTAACGGTCAGGGGTCCCTTTACCTTTTAAAGTAGTGTTGGAGAATTAACTCGATTGAGTTCTCATTTGAAGGTGAATTTGCGCTTTCCAGAATAACACACAAACCAAATCACAGCCGCCTTGCAAAATCTGCACTTTTCCGAATTTTGCAGTGCAGTTCTTCAGCCAAGTAATTGTACAAAACTGCAGGTCCTGGGGCAAAGTGTGCCTACAAATTCATATATGGGTGCAAGTACAGTGGTACCTCGGGTTAAGTACTTAATTCGTTCTGGAGGTCCGTTCTTAACCTGAAACTGTTCTTAACCTGAAGCACCACTTTAGCTAATGGGGCCTCCTGCTGCCACTGTGCCGCTGGAGCACAATTTCTGTTCTCATCCTGAAGCAAAGTTGTTAACCCGAGGTACTATTTCTGGGTTAGCGGAGTCTGTAACCTGAAGCGTATGTAACCTGAAGCGTATGTAACCCGAGGTACCACTGTATTAGGAAAATTGCATTTCACAGATGTACTTGTTAGGCAAAACATGCATATTGGGAGAAATTCTCACCGCAAACCCTGACAAGTTTTCACGAGGACTTTAAAAAATAAAAACGGTGAACTGATCTGGAAATGAGGAGAACTGAATTGAAGATTAGAAAAAAAATCTCAGGAATTGAGAGACTCTGAGATTGACAGATTTGTCTACCTCTAGTATAAAGGACCTATAGGGCAGCCCTGCCATGTTAAACCACAAACCCGCAACACGAAAGGGGTGATTTTCATTGGTATCATATCTAGGGACGAAATAATTAAACCTCTCCTCCCCGTTCACTTTAATCCTGTTGAAAATCAGCTCATATATATATATATATATATATATTACAAATCTTGATGTAGTTTCTAATGAAGCATTGAGCATCAAATCTCATTTGACCCTAATCGGCTTCCCAGTAAGACCCAACCAGAAAGCAGAACTTATTGTGAAACTCCATTTAGCATTTCCATCCAAGCCAAGTAACCGATTCACTCATGCATTTCTTTTTAGGAAGTGTGTTCTGCCTTACTTCCCTTATTTACAGCGTTTGGTAAATAAAAGAACAGAAAACTCTTTCCAGCTGCTGTGTAGTTTGACCTCCAACGCGTAACACTAAAATGCTTAGCATTTCAGTCAACCGTTAGGTTGCTTTTCATTTTGTAGCATGAGGAAAAAACCCCAAATCAGTTGTAAATAGGCTTTTAAGAAGTATCTTTAAAAGAGGGAACAAAATCAAATAAATGTGTGGCCAAAGAGCTTCTATCCCATTATGGGAGACCGTGAAACAAACAATAGTTAGATGGGGTGGAGCTGGGCATGAGAAGAGAGGAACTGGGTTAGACCAAAAGCCTGTCTGGCCCAACATTCTGTTTCCCATAGAAGAATAATATTAATTTTTACATTTATTAATTTTATTCAAGGGGTGAAAGGTGGGGTGCATGGTTTTCCCGTCCCCATTTCCCAGCGCAACAGCTCTGTGAGGCAAGAAGACAGACGTCTCAGAAAAATAAACGATCTGTTTTGAATTTTGCAGATTGCAGAAACAGTGATGTGGAGGAAAATATTCCAGTCTGTTTTGGTAAGCTGATGTCCAGGAGGTCTAAATTACATGCACTACATCATGTAGAACACTTCCTTTGTTTCTGAATTCTACTAATCATGGTTTGAAACTAATCTGAAACAGAAATGCATGCTTTGGTAAACTATTATTATTATTATTATTATTATTATTATTATTATTATTATTATTTGACTAGGATGTCCGTACTCTCATTGGAGAAATGTGGGGCTTACTCCTAGGTAAATATGGACAGGAATGTAGCCTTGGTGATGTTAATACTGATTGAAACCAAATGTCAAACCCAAATAGCAATCAAATCAGTCATGGAATTCCGGATCTTATATTGACTCACATCAACAGTAAAATTAAAGCACAAACGTTTGTTAATACCATTCTTTCTCTTCCCCCTTCAAGTTTCGGGCATCAGAATCGTTTATGATGTGGACAGAGCAAGAAAAACCATTTTGGTGGATATTTCAGAGGCTGTTGAAGGCAAAGATTATTATGTTCGCCTTTGCCACCAGTGGTTTCTTTGTGAAGATGTGGGTCCAGTCGCCTTGGTAAGTGTTTGTATGAAACTGAAAATGGTCCACTTAGCACATGGGTAGGAAAACTAAGGCCTGGGGCCCAGATCCGACCCAACTGCCTTCTAAATCCGGCCCACGGTCAATCCGGGAATCAACATGTTTTTACATGAGTAGAGCGTGTTCTTTTTTTAAAAAATGCATCTCTGGGTTATTTGTGTGGCCTGCCTGATGTTTTTACATGAATAGAATGTGTGCTTTTATTTAAAATGCACCTCTGGGTTATTTGTGGGGCATAGGAATTCGTTCATTCCCCCCTCCCCAATATAGTCCACCCCCAAGGTCTGAGGGACAGTGGACTGGCCCCCTGCTGAAAAGGTTTGCTGACCCCTGACTTAGCAGAAAGAAATGGAATTTCCTATGTTACTAAAGACATCCAAAGGCCTACTATCATTTTGCACCATGTTCCTGATGAAGAGGCCATATTTGGCAGGACGGATGCATGCAATGTTTTGCCCTTTGTTGCTCTCTGTTTTCCTATCCTCTTCTCTTCTCTTTCTTCCACCTTTCTCTTTGCTCTTTTCTTCCCCCAATGCTGCCAGCATCTTGGGACATGTAACAGTGGAGGCTTTGAGACTGGTAGGGGGGGAGGCAGAGAAGGCCAACAGGAAGCAGAGCCAGAGCCAATGATTGTTGTTGTTTAGTCGTTTAGTCGTGTCCAACTCTTCGTGACCCCATGGACCAGAGCACGCCAGGCACTCCTGTCTTCCACTGCCTCCCGCAGTTTGGTCAAACTCATGCTGGTAGCTTCGAGAACACTGTCCAACCATCTCATCCTCTGTCGTCCCCTTCTCCTTGTGCCCTCAATCTTTCTCAACATCAGGGTCTTTTCCAGGGAGTCTTCTCTTCTCATGAGGTGGCCAAAGTCTTGGAGCCTCAGCTTCACGATCTGTCCTTCCAGTGAGCACTCAGGGCTGATTTCCTTAAGAATGGATCGGTTTGATCTTCCTGCAGTCCATGGGACTCTCAAGAGTTTCCCCCAGCACCATAATTCAAAAGCATCAATTCTTCGGCGATCAGCCTTCTTTATGGTCCAGCTCTCACTTCCATACATCACTACTGGGAAAAGCATAGCTTTAACTATACGGGCCATTGTTGGCAATGATAGGCAGAGCCAAGTCATTCCAGTTTTTGCTCCCATCATCGCCCTTGCTTTCTACAAAGGCAACACTGCGATTAAGAAGGTGGTGGCAGTGGCTGACAGCCAGTGTCCTCCCTAAACTGGCAGATGACGGTTAACTGAGGACAGAGTGAGGTTGGTGGGACACCATAATGGACCAGCTTCCACTAACTTCTAGTCCTGAGCTTCAGAAAAAAAAGGCACTCTAAAGCAGAGATAGAGAATTGGTGGTCCTCCAGATATTGCTGAGCTCCAAGTCCAGGGGTCCTTCACCTATATTGCTTCCAGTATTGTAAGGAGAACAGCACTTTGAGGCTTGATTACTGCAATGTGTTGTATGTGGAGCTGCCCTGGACCTGGTCTGAAAGCTCCAATTGGTGCAGAATGCAACAGCCGGACTGACGATGGGGGTGCGTGGCTGAGAACTTGGACCTCCATTGTTAAACATCTGCACCGGCTGCCCATCTGCAGCTGAGCCAGGTTCAAAGGCCTTGTGTTAATTTACAAGGTCCTGAACTATTTATATTAGGGGCTGCCTAAACCCTTATATCCCAGCTCAGTCACTGAGATCATCTGCCGACGTATCATTGGTTGTCTCCCAAATTGGCAAAGCTCATTGGCATCAACACAAAACACAGTCTTTAGTATTATTGGCCCAGGTCTGTGCAATGATTCTCTTGTCAATTCAGCAGGCACCTTCTGTTTCAAACTTTAAAAGCCTCCTGAAAACTATTCTATTCCATCAAGCTTATGCAGGCCATACCACTTTCCATAACTGTTGATGGTCCCCAATTTTGATTTTTATGTGTTTTTATTATATATAAATAGTATTGTAAAATGCTTTTGTATTTTTTTCTTAATGCAAACACAGAAAGCATTGATAAAGTTATTCTCCATGAAAAGAATACATGGGGAATTTTCTGAAAGGTTATTTACTGTGCAGAAATACTTGACTTATTGCAGGGTATTTTACAATTTCAGGTACAAGGGAAGGACTTGGTGAAACCAGTCTCTTTACAGTACACTCAGTTGTTGCCTTGTCTGTGTATCGAGGTAAGTATTTTCAACATGGTTGGATATGTAACCTGGTTAGAAAACGCAGTAGCTAATTGAAGGAGCATTATTTCTGAGAGCGGGGCAAAATCCTTGAACAGGAACTCAACCAACTAACATGAATGCATTTAGTAATGAGGGGCTTTGTGGATAAGAATTCATTCAAAAATAGATTTTAAACTAGCTGGTTATTTGAACTAATGGATCTTCCTGTTTGGATTGCAGGCATGGCCAGCGACCCCCGACGCACAGAGAACCCAGTTGTGCCCATTTAAAAATGGCAAGTAAAATATGGTTTTTTTGCTCTTTTGAATGGACGCTATGCGGTCAAAGAAATGATTGTTAAGGGGAAGGTGAAATCACAGGTAGCATGATAGTAGGCTATCCGATCTGTTTTTGTCTGAATTTTCTGCAGATGTGTATGCAGATTTCTGAATTTTGCCTAAAATACTTGTCCAGCATATCAAAAGTCCTTTAACAAATGACAATAATGGATCATAGCCCCGTGTCTGCACTCTCATGGTAGACAGCAACCAGTGCCAGATTTACGTATAAGCTGAACAAGCTACAGCTTAGGGCTCCACTCTCTTGGGGGCCCCAAAAATATTTAAAGAAAAAAACAACAACTATATGTACATTTCCAAAATATAAGATAAAAAACAAATAAAATAAAAGCTACATACAGCAACAGTGTTTTGTTTTGTGTAGGCTCCTATGATGTAAGCCTGCTAGCCTGCTCCCTAAAATATCACTGGTTTGCTCCTTTCTATATATAGGGTTGTATTTCAGTATTAATATCCTTACTAATTGTATTTCAGTTCAACAATGACTTTGATAAAATACATATTTGCTATGTGCAAATGGCTTTAGATACCTATTAGGTCCATAAATTACCATATAGCATATATTAAACACAAAAAAACAGTGACAATTTGTTGTTGACAAAGGACAGCTGGATATATAAATGGGCCCCATTACCTTCAGTAGCTTAGGGCCTCATCAAACCTAAATCTGGCCCTGATAGCAACAGCGCCACATCTCACTCCCAGCCAACAAAATGGTAGGTGCTTATAGCTAGCTACCATTGGGGAGGAGTTGAGTTCAGCACTTGAGTTATATAATGTGCTTTTACGCAGCCTTCATTTCCCTCCTATGTCGCTTTTAGATACCAAGGCCCTGTGGGACAACGTTATTTATCATCCCAACACAAAAACACTGGAATGGGAAGCAGCCTGCCCTGTCCACGTTACTGTCAGCCTTTGTCAGCTCATGAAGACTAATGATCAGTGCGTTGATCTAGAGAACACGGCAAATATCGCTGCAGAGAAAGTAAGCACCAAAGAGCAAATATATGCACTGGGTCTAGCATTTCTGCATGTAGTCATTGAGTGGGAGGGCAAACTTGGTTTCACCTGAAGAAGAACTGTGAAACAGTATTTGGTCAAAATGTGTTGGTCTCCTTTGGAAACAAAATTCTTTATTCGTTCCCCACAAAATAGAATTTTTTATTGCTAATTTCAATAATACATTATTTCATTCTGAAATAGGCATTCTGAATGCGTTTGAATACAAGACATGTGACTGGATGTGCATTTTGGTACATATTTTTTATTGAATTTTTTTAAAATTAACATTCCAAATTATTACAAATCAAACCAAATTACTTTAATTTAATACAATTCCTTAAAATCAGGTTTCCTGATCCTGTTGCAAACGTATGTTGATCATTTCCACCTGTAGCAGCATCATATCTTATTTAATGTCCAATTGTCATCCTTCACTCGTCGTTAGTCCATTCTCGCAGCTGGAAACATTTTTTTCCTCCTTACAAACAGCACCTCTGCTACATTTTATAGTTATAATATCCATTTCACGTGTGTAGTCCTTCCTATACATTGCTGTTCTAGACCTGGTGTGCTGGGAGAATTAATTACTATCTTTCATTGTTCAGTTCTTTGCAACGTCTATCTTTGGTAAAGATAAACCTGCTCTGAGACCCCACAGCTAATTCTCCCTTGGCCTCCTCGCTGGCCCAAGTAGGACCAATTCAGCCAGCTAGCCCTGGGGATTATCTAATTGATTTTTGATTTTCAAATTTTATTGTCATTCATGTTTTTATACTGTATTTTATGCTGTTTTTATAATTAAGTGTTTTTAAGTGTTTTAAATTTGTTGTTAGCCGCCGTGAGCCCAGTTTTTGAACCGGGAAGGGCGGGGTATAAATAAAATTATTATTATTATTGTCAGGGCCGCCTCAGGTCCCAGCTCACAAGAGACCAACGCCAAGTCCACTTTATATACAAAGGTCTTTATTGCAGTACATTGTACAGTTCACAGCCGAGGCGCGCAGCCCCACGTCTGTTACGCTTAGACTGCTGAAGTCCCCTCTGAGTCAGCCCCTCCCCTGCACCAGTTTAAGAGGCTTGTGCTGGTCCACCTCTTCCTGTCCTTCCTTTTCCGCAGGGTCTTTCTGCCCCCTGGGGTTTCGCTCCTCCTGGATTCCCCTGACGCTGAATCCCCAGACAACTGCTCCCCCCTCCTGCGTGCTTTGGGACCAGGCTCCTCCTCCGGGCTCTCTGCACTTCCGCGCGCCTCCACATTTGAACTTGGCGCGCGTTCGCTACCTCTGACCTTCCTCTTGACAGGCACACTACTCCCTGTACTACTCTCCACCCCTTCCGGGAGGACGTCTTGCCCCGATCTCCTTCCCCTCTCGGCTTCCTGCTCTGCTTCGCCTGTCACACTGGAAACTCCACCCCCTTCACTCCGTTCCGGCGGAGAAGCTGGTCCCGATTCCCAACTCCCGCTTGGGGTTCCCCTGCTGCTCCCTTGCTCCTGGCGAGTCCCCCCTGTAACTCCCCTTGGCCTGACCAAGGGCGCCCCCTTTTGGGAATCCTCCGATTCACTTGAAAGACTCATGGAATCCCTCAAGTCATCGCCATCCTCTTCCTGGTCGTTCTGGGATTCTTCCCCCTCGCTCTCAGTCTCCTCCCTCATCTGTGCCTCTCTCCCTGAACCCCTGACAATTATTATTATTATTGGTACATATTTTTTTAAGCGGAGGACGATACTGCAAAATGTTAAGAGACTGGGGAAAAATTGAAGGATAAATCTGTTTGAACGTTCCTACCCCCGTGTCCACAAGCTACCGGTATATGCAGATACACATCAGTTTGAATGCACTTAGGATGTGTTCAAGAGGGGGGGGGGTGAGCAAAGGTTCATAGTAGGACACCACCTCTGTTCTCCATGCATTCACTAAACATGACATCCACACGAGGCTTTGATGTACACCAAGTCAACTTTTAGCTGTCAGTTTGTAAGTCAAGTTTACACCAAGTCAGGCTTAGCTTTCAGTTCAGTAAGGAATATCTTTGCAATGCTTATAAATCAATAATCTTTCCAATGCATCTAAAAGCTAGCTATGCCAATGCCTGTTTTTCTCAGACGATGCCAATAACTCTCTGATCATTCTGTTTTCAATCAGGTAAAATATTCCCGAGTTGATGCACAGCCGAACCTTTGCATGAAGGTATATTTTTTCCCTTGTACATTATTTCCTTTGCTCTACTTATTAAGAGAAATCTTGTGGCCGGGTCCTGTAGAAAAGCTACGCTGTCTCCTCTGGAGAGCCAGTGTGGTGTAGTGGTTAAGAGCGGTGGACTCGTAATCTGGTGAACCGGGTTCGTGTCTCCGCTCCTCCACATGCAGCTGCTGGGTGACATTGGGCCAGTCACATTTCTCTGAAGTCTCTCAGCCCCACTCACCTCACAGCGTGTTTGTTGTGGGGGAAGAAGGGAAAGGAGAATGTTAGCCGCTTTGAGACTCCTTCGGGTAGTGATAAAGTGGAATATCAAATCCACACTCCTCCTCCTCCTCTTTTCTATGACTTGTAGGACAGCCATCATTCGAAATGTATTGACAGTTTGAGAAGCAGTTCAGAGAGCACTGGTTTTGTGAAGGCTGTATTATCCCACTGGAATTATTTAGCTTGTTGGGAAGAAGCGCCCAAATCTAATCTCCCCCTAACCCCCAATTCATTAGAACAGGGGTTTCCAAACTGTGGTGCAAGGACCACCAGTGGTCTTCAAGTTTCCTTCATGTGGTCTGAGGTGTGTCTGTAGATTTGTGGTTGAAGACAGGCACAACAAGTCCATTGCATTCAATATCCATGTTGATTTTTGACTGTATTTTTTTATTGCTCCTTATACAATGCACAAGGAATAAAATAGCAATAGAAATGACATCCAAAACCATACAGCATCTAGCAGAGAAGAAGAAGAAGAAGAAGAGTTTGGATTTGATATCCCGCCTTTCACTCCCTTTAAGGAGTCTCAAAGCGGCTCACATTCTCCTTTCCCTTCCTCCCCCACAACAAACACTCTGTGAGGTGAGTGGGGCTGAGAGACTTCAAAGAAATGTGACTGGTCACCCAGCAGCTGCATGTGGAGGAGCGGAGACGCGAACCCGGTTACCCAGATTACGAGACTACCGCTCTTAACCACTACACCACACTGGCTCTCAGAGAACATTGCAATTGCCGCAACAGGTGGAAAAATCATTAAGTGATCTGCCAAGACCCTCAGCAGTTTTCACATGGTCCATGGTGCAGGGCAAATATTAGGGAACCACTGTACTCATTTCTGCACAGCAGAATCCTATGGATGTTGACTTGGAACCAATTCCCAATGTGTTTAAGATAAAAGCCATCATTCCTCTATTCATCACTACATTCCATTTAGAAATTCAGATTAAGATAAAACAACAACAACCCCAGTGTAACTAATCCCTTCTTTTTTAAAAACCCTTTTTAGTTTGCAACTAAACATGGTTCTTGGGTTCGATGCCCATTTGCTCGTGGAAATCCCCAAGGTAAGATGATTACATTCATAAACATCTTTCTACATTTGTAATGGCTCAATGGCAGTCATAGCGGAAAAAGCCACTTAGTCTATACCTGTCATAAAGCAGGGTGGGTTTTTTCTGTTTTGCTTTTCTAAGACCACATCTGAAGGACCGTGAATAATGAGGAACTGTATTCTTTGAATTCCGGTGTTTTTCTTGGTGTCCCTAAGGCGGTTGGATGGTGTCTTGTACGCCTCCTTCTGGCAACTCCTAGCAGCCAAGCTGGTGCCAAATTTATTGCTCTGCTTTCCTTGGCACCACATCAGCATGGCCAAGAGGGGGTGGGTCTTGTTGTCTGGGCAGCCCAGCACCTCCATACACCAGCAGTGGATTTTGGGCTCTCCAATTTCAGCGGCACCCTGTGTGACGCTAAAATTCAGTGCCCCCACCTCTTGCGCTCCATTCCACAGCATTGCTGTGGCACCTCCAGCACCGTGGCACTCAGTGCCGCCACACTGGTCATGCCACCCTAAAACCACCTTTTCATACACAGTGCCCAGGTCACTCCGGTGGTGCTATTGCAGCGAAAACAATGCAGGAGGCAGCAGTTATGAGTTACTGGTCTCTGCAGCCACAGCAGGCGCTGTGATTCTCCAGCAGTTTGCCTTCACCACCGGAGGCACACTCCATTGTCTCTTGAGACAGGCGAATGCCAACAAAACAGGTTGAAGCCTCATTCCAAGAAAACAATTGCCAAGGGCAGTTTATTAAAATCAACATACAGTGGTGCCTCGCAAGACGAAATTAATTCGTTCTGTGAGTTTCTTCGCCTTGCGGATTTTTCGTCTTGCGAAGCACGGCTATTAACGGCTATTAACGGTACTTAGCGGCTTTAAGAAAAAGCGGCTTTAAGAAAAAGGAAACAAACTCGCAATTAAGAAAAAGGAAACAAACTCGCTATTAACTTAGCGGCTTTAAGAAAAAGGAAACAAACTCGCTATTAACTTAGCGACTTTAAGAAAAAGGAAACAAACTCGCAAGAACTCGCAAGACGTTTGCATCTTGCGCAGCAAGCCCATAGGGAAATTCGTCTTGCGAAGCGACTCAAAAAAACGGAAAACTCTTTCGTCTTGCAAGTTTTTCGTCTTGCGAGGCATTCGTCTTGCGAGGTACCACTGTACTAATTTGTATAATATCTAAGCATTGGTGCAGTGTTCGATGCTCCTGGGTACAACATGCACGAACCTCATAATGCTATAGTTATGATTCGAGGACCCATCCCCAGCTTGGGAATAATAAAGACACATGGACACAGCATATTAGGTTCTCACAGCATGTGAGAAGGTATTGGCTATTGGCTTAGGCATTGGACAACACCAAATTTGACTTCACCCACTCGGAGAGGGGTGAGTCTGACGAGGGGTTAAGCACCAGTAGGGGGAGCCTGTTGATGCTAATACAACTATAAGCTCTCCCCTGATGTCACCGGGGGTCGTGCCATGGCCCCCCGCCACATAGGGCATTGGACAGGATCCACAACCACTGGATTCCTTTAACGGAATACCCATAAGTGAAGGGGTAGGCGATGGCCACACCTTGCCCTTCCATACACCAACAACACATTCCAATGCCTAACCACCACCCGAGCCCAAGAGGTTTGCCGCCAATACCCTCACAGCTGCAACCAATCCCTAAGACTTCTGATGATGTTGGCCAGCCATATGTCATTGCCACGATCTGAAAGATGAACACCGTCATCCCGGACTCATCGAGATCAGAAGCACAATGGCAGGGAGAGCTGCCGCGGCCGCATTTGAGCAGCTAAACCACGCCCCCGTGGTGTCACCCGATTGGGTGCCCAACTGGGAGGCGTGGCGCGCCAAGT
Source organism: Podarcis siculus (assembly GCA_034642415.1). Lineage (NCBI taxonomy): Eukaryota > Metazoa > Chordata > Lepidosauria > Squamata > Lacertidae > Podarcis > Podarcis siculus. The sequence continues at coordinate 968,071 of JAXCMG010000071.1, read as the reverse complement.
GATGATGTCAGGGCAGGGGGCAGAACTCCCCCTGCGTGACGCGGGAATCGGCTCCCGCTCACAACCCCTCCCCTCCGGAAGGAGGAGAGGCTTTGTGAGATTAACTAAAGGGCGGACATTTTGCGGTCGCCTCTGAGCTTCAGTGATGAAGCTGGCTGAAAAATGAAGCAAGTATTAAACGGCAAAAACAAAAGTGTCACTAGTTAGGATCACTTCTCGGTAATTGCTTTTCTACTTCTGTTTCAGCTTGGGAAATGAATCTTGCTGTGATGGACAATAGGATAGAAGTTTCCTTCATGTCACAAGCTGCCGAGGCAAAATTTTCCGTTCACGTATGCAACAAGACAGAGGCGTCTTTATGCAACTCTACTGGAATCCACCAGCCCATCTCAGTGGTTTGTGCCATTTTTATTTCTCCTTTCTTACAAGTGAATCCGGAACGGTTGATCTACGTCTGTCAGATCCTTTTAAGGCAAACATTTTGAGAAGTGTGGCATGCAGGAGAATACCCATTTGAGTCAGTGGGAAACATACTGACTAACCCTAAAGACCCAAGTTAAAGAGCAACTAAGTACTACTGTGAGATGGGATATCATTTTTTAATAAAAACCCCCCATCAACCCTCAAGTACCATTATGGAATTGATACGTTCTGTACAGCTATGTTATGTTGTGAAATCATGTAGATTTTGAATCACAGAGTTCCCCTTCTTTTGTTTTCGAATGTTTTTTTCCCACCACATCCTCTCAGTGACTTTACAATGAACAATGATTTACACAGAGCACTTAGCGGAAATATCCTTCCAAATAAAGTACTCCAAAAATTTTTCCTAAATGCTTGACTGACTAGAGATTGCTACATTTTGGTGTCCGACGTCCTTTTAAAGGAAAGCACATGACAGATATTGGCCGCTGGGACCTGACTTCAAACTGATTTTGATAGAACTCTGATTCACTGCTAAAGTTCGCACGAGGTACTCATTTTTAACAACAACAACAAAAAGAAGCCTCTTCTTAATTTGGAAAGAGGATCAAGATGATGACAAAATTGGCTTTGTGACTCCAAAGCTTCCATCATAGGAACCAGCTTGAAGTTTCCAATGTTCTGTTATCCACTGTAATATAATAATAATAATTTTATATTTATACCCCGCCCACCTGGCTGAGTTTCCCCAGCCACTATGGGTAGCTTACAGCACATAAAAAAATGGTAAAACATCAAACCTTAAAAACTTCCCTTAACAGGGTTGTCTTCAGGAGTCTTCTAAAAGTCAGATAGTTGTTTATTTCCTGGACATCTGATGGGAGGGCGTTCCACAGGGCAGGTGCCACTACCAAGAAGGCCCTCTGCCTGGTTCTCTGTAACCTCACTTCTCAGAGTGAGGGAACCGCCAGAAGGCTCTCAGAGCTGGACCACAGTGTCAAGGCTGAACGATGGGGGTGGAGACACTCCTTCAGGTATACTGGGCTGAGGCTGAGGCCATTTGAATTGTGCTGTCATGGATGCTTTAGCTGAGATTCCTTCATTGCAGGGGATTGGACTAGATGACCCATGGCTCTGTTCCAACTCTACAGTTCTATGACTCTAGGATTCTACTCTCAATCTAGCCACCTACTAGCCTTCACAAACAGTAAGCTTGGCCACAAAGTATAGGAAAAGAATACAGTGGTACCTAGGGTTAAGTACTTAATTCATTCCAGAGGTCCATTCTTAACCTGAAACTGTTCTTAACCTGAAGCACCACTTTAGCTAATGGGGTCTCCTGCTGTTGCTGCGCAGCCAGAGCACAATTTCTGTTTTCATCCTGAAGCAAAGTTCTTAACCCGAGGTACTATTTCTGGGTTAGCGGAGTCTGTAACCTGAAGCGTATGTAACCTGAATCATATGTAACCCGAGGTACCATTGTATGCATTATGATGCATTTCACAAATGACCAAACAATGAATCTGCACATAGGAACTGGCTTTGAGATGTTGTTGTTGACATCCATCTGCCTTGGGGGACAATGGAGGAGTGTTTCTTTGGGGATGAAGTTACAGCGCCTGCTGTGGCTGTAGAGACCAATATGGGAGAGACCTGTTTTGTTGCAGCTGGGCCAGATGAAGGCATCCGATTGTGCTGCTGCAGATGCACCATGGCGTTACTTCACTGCGTGCTCTTCCCATCGGTTATTCCTCCTCTGGTCACTGCTATGGTTGCACAACCTTACCGCCTGTCTCCATACTCTGCGGTTGTCTGTAAGGGATTCCCACATGGCGGGGTTGATGTTGCCAGCCTTCAACGACTCTTAACGAAAGCAGCGAGAAGCACTGAGTCATCACCTCTAACTGAGCAAATGCAGAGCAGGACAACCAAGATGATCAAGGGTTTGGAAACCAAGCCTTATGAGGGAAGGAGCTGGGTATGTTTAGCCTAGAAAAGAGGAGACTGAAAGGAAATATGATAGCTACCTTCAAATTTCTCAAGAGCTGTAACACAGAAGAAGGAACAAGCTTGTTTTCTCCTGTTCTGGAGGGTGGGACTCGAGCCAATGGCTTCAGGTGACAAGAAAGGAGATTCCTACTAAACGTTAGGAAAAACTTTTGGATAGCCTCCCGCAGTTTCGTCAAATTCATGTTGGTAGCTTCAAGAACACTGTCCATCTTGTCCTCTGTCGTCCCCTTCTCCTTCTGTCCTCCATCTTTCCCAACATCAGGGTCTTTTCCAGGGAGTCTTCTCTTCTCATGAGGTGGCCAAAGTACTGGAGCCTCAGCTTCACGATCTGTCCTTCCAGTGAGCACTCAGGGCTAATTTCCTTAAGAATGGAGAGGTTTGATCTTCTTGCAGTCCATGGGACTCTCAAGAGTCTCCTCCAGCACCATAATTCAAAAGCATCAATTCTTCGGCGATCAGCCTTCTTTATGGTCCAGCTCTCACTTCCATACATCACAACTGGGAAAACCATAGCTTTAACTATACTGGACTCCAAATCCCATCATCCTTGACCATTGACCATGCTGGCTGCAGCTATTGGGATTTGGAGTCAAGTAACATCTGGAGGGGCACAGGTTCCCCACACTTGGAACTGGCACAGGATTAGCATGCTCCATAGACACACGAAAAAGGGTGAATGTCTTCATCAATGCAAAGCACTGTGTTTTGTGGCACAGTCAAATAAGTATCATGGCCAAAAAGGAAAATGAGGTATCTCTGTTGCCTTTGGGCTAATCTGGTTTTTTGTTTTTTGTTTTCCTTTTGCTTCTTTCGCAGGCTGGCTTGAGTTCAGCGTATGTCAACATCTCAGGCAAAACATGTGGATCAGACATCTGCATTCAGGTTTGTCTTTTGTTTTGAAGGTCCTTTCTGTGCTAGCATGCAAATAATAACTAGCAGGGGAAGTAGCACATCTTCCCTAATCAGTTCTTTATCATCTTATTGTGGCAGCAATGGCAAGGCATGAGGCGGGGGGGAATGCATTTGCCTCCTTGGGAAAATGTTAAGGCTATAGCTGAGGGAGAAATTGGGGAAGCTAGATCACAAAGACAACATCCCTCAGGAAATGGAATAGATGGGTCAGAACAGTTCTGTGTGGTGAATTTTTTTTGTAGGGGAACAGTTAAGGACAAAGGCACCAGCAGCCTCCCTAAGCCTGAATGGGGTAACTGTGCCCCTGAAGGACCAGGTGCGCAGCCTGGACTCACAGCTGTCTATGGAGGCACAGGTCAATTCTGTGTCCAGGGCAGCTGTTTACCAGCTCCATCTTGTACGCAGGCTGAGACCCTACCTGCCCGTGGACTGTCTCGCCAGAGTGGTGCATGCTCTGGTTATCTCTCACTTGGACTACTGCAATGCGCTCTACATGGGGCCACCTTTGAAGGTGACCCGGAAACTACAACTAATTCAGAATGCAGCAGCTAGACTGGTGACTGGGAGCGGCCGCTGAGACCACATAACACCGGTCTTGAAAGACCTACATTGGCTCCCAGTACATTTCCAAACACAATTCAAAGTGTTGGTGCTGACCTTTAAAGCCCTAAACGGCCTCGGCCCAGTATACCTGAAGGAGCGTCTCCACTTCCATCATTCTGCCCGGACACTGAGGTCCAGCGCCGAAGGCCTTCTGGTGGTTCTCTCGCTACGAGAAGCCAAGTTACAGAGAACCAGGCAGAGGGCCTTCTCGGTAGTGGCACCTGCCCTGTGGAACGCCCTCCCATTAGATGTCAAGGAGAAAAATAATTACCAAACTTTTAGAAGACATCTGAAGGCAGCCCTGTTTAGGGAAGCTTTTAATGTTTAATAGGTTATTGTATTTTAGGGTTTTGTTGGAAGCCGCCCAGAGTGGCTGGGGAAACCCAGCCAGATGGGCGGGGTATTAATAATAATAATAATAATAATAATAATAATAATAATAATAAGCCAGGCAGAAGATTCCTGGGCTTTGGGAAGGAGGTGCCTGACTTCAATACTTTATTTTATTGGGAGCATTTAGGGGACTAGCCTAGTCCACTGACCACATGCCATTGGATCAGAAGTGGCTTGCTGGGTGGGTGAAGATGCTATGCCAGGTTTCTGGCAGGTGGGCCACTGTTGTTTATTGGGAGCAGAAAATAGAGGCGTCACAGAGACTGACAGTGTGCAGATCTCAATTTGGTGTTCCTGCTGGTGCATTTGCACCATGCCAGCCTCCCCACTGCTTTGCCCCTCTCCCTCCTGATAAGCAATAGTGACCTACCTGCCCAGAAGCTACAGTAGTGACTTTGCCCCACCTTTGAGCTGCTTCTGGTATGGGCAGTAGCTAAACGTTATATAAGTTAGCAGATCTAACACTGCAAGAAAATGGAGGAGTTACATTCAACTGACCAACAAAACAAAACAAAAACCTGTGCTAAGGTAATATGTTTTTCCTCCCTTTTTTTCTTTTATAAGGGACGGAGGACAGATGTAGACTATTCTATTCCTTCACACATCTGTGATTTGCCCTGTAGTAAGTATTGATAATAGTTTTGCATTGGCCACTAGTATTGATAATAGTATTGTATTGGCCACTATAGCCCAAAGCCAAGTAAAATAATGTGTGGTCTGCAGCCATAATTGTCCCATGTGGTTGGCCCTGGGCTTGTCTTGGTGGTGGAACCTACTGTGATCCTAGAGCCTGTGAGAGGCAGGATCAAATGCTGTCCTTGCTGACTGACAATGTTCTCTTCAGCTATTGATTTGGCATCACCGAGAACAAGGCATGCACCCTATTGCAAATGTTCTAACGGAGACAAGCCTTATATGAAAGGACTACATATTCTTGAAACGTATGTATCAACTACAACGCGAGGACATTTTTTTCTTTCCAGTTTCTGCTACTCGGAGTCAGGAACGTGACGAAAATTCCTTAAGCATCCTATCTCTAATAGCATTGCTTGTGTTGACTGTGACCATGATGGGCCTCCTGGGACATAAACTTTTATCAGGTACGATTCCATGTAAACAAAGCATGTAACCTAAGTATGTCATGAATTCACACAGCAGGGTCTCTATATTGTGGCAGAGGGATCTGTTCTGTTTCTTCTAAGTCTTAAAAAGTCATTTATTTATTTTTTAAAAAATGGTTTGATGTAGCAGTGGAATCTAGCTTCCAGGTTGGGGTGTTCTGGTTATGTAAGCCCTGGGGATATGGCAGCACACTGGCTCGGAGTGGCTTGGGGGATAGTTAGAAGTATCAGCTCTTGGCTGGACCAGTACCTTGAGATTTTGGCTTTTGGGTTTCTATGGTAACAGCGTAGAATAATTTGCATAGGGGAAGATGCACAAGCTTTATGAAAACCGGTAGCAAGTTTCCTCCTGGATGTGAGAATGATTGCATAAAGGGCTTGTGCATCCATTAGCTGGAGCTTCTAATAACAGCCAAAGCTCTTCCCTGTTCAGAGTCTTCCTCACCCTGATTGTTCGTTACAATGGTTGACATGTTCTGGTTTCGGCGTCAGGGGGGAATTTTGCCAAATTGCCAAATGTCAGGAAAACCCCGGATGTATGGCAACACGATGGAAACAGCAGCGGAAATATGGCAACCCTAATCTGTGCTGGGACACGGGTGGCGCTGTGGGTTAAAGCACAGAGCCTAGGACTTGCCGATCAGAAGGTCAGCAGTTTAAATCCCCATGACGGGGTGAGCTCCCATTGCTCAGTCCCTGCTCCTGCCAACCTAGCAGTTCGAAAGCACATCAAAGTGCAAGTAGATAAATAGGTACCGTTCCGGTGGGAAGGTAAACGGCATTTCCGTGCGCTGCTCTGGTTCGCCAGAAGCGGCTTAGTCATGCTGGCCACATGACCTGGAAGCTGTACGCCGGCTCCCTCGGCCAATAAAGCGAGATGAGCACCGCAACCCCAGAGTCGGCCACGACTGGACCTAATGGCCAGGGGTCCCTTTACCTTTACCTTTAATCTGTGCTAGGACGCAGGTGCTTGTCTGATGTTGCATGGAGCCTGAATGTTGCAATTTTAGACATTTGTGAAGAACAAATTGGCTCGGCCATTGTTCCATGTATGAAAGCAGCTCCGGGTTCATTGAAATAGTTGAGTGTTCAGTGTATGCAGTTAATTTTTCCTCCCTTGGAGTTAATAGGAAATTTTGAAAGATAGGAAGATTCACAAGTGGCAATGTTTCCATATGCACTCTGGACAGCTTTTTTTTGGCAAATTCACGAAACAGACATACATCCAGACAGACACTGCTTCTGACTGCAGTATTCCAGATACATCAGGGAAATTCAGGACGCATGGCAACCTTACACTCAGACAATCGCCAAGCTACATTTCCATATGAGGTCTGGTAGAATACCCGGGGCAGATTTGCATGATTCGAGGAACTGCAGAACTGATTCCGGTATCTATTTTTGTTTCTCTCATCCATTTCTGGTAAGATGTGCAAGCTGTAACCTCTCCTTGTAAGGAAGAGATGCAAATAAAATACCCTCCTTGCACAAACAAAAACCACAAAAAGACGCATGAGTCACTTGCACATCTTCTTTTCAACACATAATGTAATGTGCAAAGCAACCTTCAAGATGCCATCTTCAGAAAACATGTTCCTTAAAATGCCAGTGCGTTCCAGGCCTCCTGCTGGATTTCTGCCTTGGATTGTCATTTAGGAAACAAAAATACATATCCAGTCACTCTTAGGAATGGTGGGCCAATTCAAATATGTGAGCCTTGCTTCTAGTAAGTTATTGCTTCATTGTTTGAATAAGTGATGAAGCTTCATTGTTTGAAGAAGTGATGAATAGTGATATATAAACTTTGTCCTTATTGTTTGATCTACAAGGACTGTTTTGTAACTGCAACCCATCATTTGATGTTGCCGTTGTTGACCTAAGTCTGGCGGATCTCAGGGCGCGGCTCCGTCAAGTGGCCCCTGAAGACATGTTTCTACGAAACTTCCTTTGCTTCTTCTTGGCAAACTGTTTCTTAACTGGGTCAGATAGGAGGCTAGATAAAATGTGATGTTGTGCTTAGAATGTTGGACTAGAACTGGGGAGACCCAGGTCCATATCACCACTCAGTCGTGAAGCTTACTAGGTGACCTTTGGCCAGTCACCATTCTTCAGCCTCACCTACTGCACCGAGCTGCTTTGAGGATAAAATTGGCAGAGGGGAAACTATGGGCCCTGCCCTGGAAGGAAGACCAGGGTATCAATATTGTTACAAAGGTTGCACACCACCTCCAGTCTCTGCTGAGTGAAAACAAGATTCTGGGGGTTCCGGGCACTCAACCAGGGTTGTGTTTCCACTGGGAAAATCGAGATGCAGTGGAGGTTAGTACCTTTAAGAAATATGGCTCATTTTACACGCATATACATCTAAAGCAGCGGTTCTCAACCTGTGGGTCCCCAGATGTTGTTGGACTACAACTCCCATCATCCCTGAGCTCTGGCCTTGCTAGCTAGGGGTGATGGGAGTTGTAGCCCAACAACATCTGGGGACCCACAGGTTGAGAAAGGCTGACCTAAAGTCTTCTATGGAGGGGTTGCAGAATATTATACTCCTAGAGTGGCTCTCATAGCTTTGGCAAGCTTGGGTCTAAAACAGTCGTCAGTCATGGCTCCCAGTCTCTCAGTGTAGCCTCCTCCAGCCAACACCACATTGAGTTCTGCCCACTTCCTCCTTTTCGTTCCCAGAACACCTCTGGATTTTAAGAAGGATGCATTTTTCTGTCACATCCTGCCCCCCGTCACCTTGGCAACCTCCCAAATCTCCTGGTCCCATCCACTCCTTGGAGCAGGGGCAAAGGATAGCTTTATTCAATTCCAGTTGCCCTGGTTTTCCATTGTTTTTCAGTGGTTCTGCATGTAGCTAGAATCCAGAAATTTCTTGCCTTGCACAGTACTGCAGTTTGTGTTTTCCCTTTATTTCCCAAATATTATCTCAATACCACCATTTATTAATTTCAACCATTCGCTTGACAGGCTCTGGTACCTTAGATCTATGACGAGATAACTGAATAATTTGAGGTGGAAGATTAACTGCTACCATTTGTTTCCCCTCCCAGTTTTTCACAAGGAGAGTCACAAAGAGAAAAGCACAGCAGAAACCAAAATGCAGAGGTGAGTGCGCATTTTTTTGGGTATATCTTCTTGTCATTCGGAAGACACTTTGTTTGCACCCCCCCCCCCCCCAATTGATCTAGAAGTCAATGCAACACCATGTCTTAGAGCTGGGGGAGAAAATCTCACTCTTTCATAACCTTCTAGTCAAGTTTTAAACCCTCATCTGCTCAGAGAAGCAAAAATACAGGCAGTACGTGAAAATATCTGTCACAGATTTGAAATACTACCCTGAGTCAGCCTGCCGAATTGGGGCGGGCTTGAGGGAACAATCAGGCTTCCCTCAGGTCCACTCCTGGGGGATTTAAAACAGCCCAGACCAGCCCCAGACTCCCAGCCCTTCTTCGTTGGATCAACCCACCCATCTACTTGGGTAATTTTGCATTTACTCATTGAATTGACCTTGCTATGGCTGTGGTGGTTGCCATATTTGTGGGGCCAAGAAAGGAATTGGCTATGACCTGGAGGTTTTGCCTACCCTGTAGAATCATCACAACTTTGGCAGTTTAGGCATTGGGCAACCTTAGCCTTGGTTGGGGGGGGGGTGCCATTGTCTAAAACAGGGAAAGGGAACATGTGGCTCTGCAGATGTTGGACTCCAAATCCCATAAGCCCCAACCAGCAAGGCCAAAGTTGAGGGATGATGTGAGTTGGAGTCCAACAAGGAGGGCCATAGGTTCCTCACCCCAGGTCGAAAAAATAAATCATGATTAATACTATCTGCTAATTCTGGCAGATCCAGTTAAGTTCTGGAACATGGACTGATAAAAAAAAAGTTGTCAACAAAGGCTAAAACACACTATCTCTTTTTTAAAAAAACAGTGAAAATTCTCCCCATCTGACACCTCTTTCTCTTTCCTCCTCCAGTATGAAGAGCACCTGTTCTCTGCATTTATGAAGAAAAGCAATCAATTCAGAGGAACGATTTCAACAGCCTTCTCAATAACTGTGTTACGTCTCTTGGGCTGAGTTGCTCTTACTTTGGTGAATAGTTGCCACATGCCAGTAATTCTCATTGATTTCAAGGACTATTCACGAGGTCAAGTTTTTTGAGGGCAAGCCTTACAAAGCGGCCTGGAGGAAGAGAGAAGAGTGAAAAATATTCTACAGTCAGTTTCGATCTCCTTCGGAATCGGCGGATGTGCTCATTAGATGTTGCAGTACGTGCTGTGGGAGCTGCTTTGCCATAGATTCACCCCACAGCGTTCTTGCAAACATTCAAAGGTCCACAGCCATCAGGGTAGGGACCTGGGCAGCTTGGATCTTTCCTACAGAATTATTGCCCTCCCCCTTGGTAGGTTGGTAGTTCCACGAACTTCTGGTGGGCTTTTAAACATTTGTGGCAGCTTTGTGGGATAAGCCAATGGAAAAGTGTGAGGGACACAAAAAGAAACTCCCCTGTGCACAGATGGTGTACTAAGGCCCCATCTGCACTTTAAAACAGTACCATACCACTTTAAACCCGGTGAACTGTAGTTTGTAAAGAATTGTACTCTGGGAAGGGAAGAGGGGTTTTCCTACAAAGCCCAGCCCTCTTAACAAACTACAGTTCCCATGATACTGTTCTTGGCTGTTTAAAATGATGTGATATTACCTTACATGTCTTCTTCTTTGGCAATCACTCGCAGCCAAGTAAGATTGTCTTCCATGAACACGGTCTTAACAGTGAGTCCGTAAGTGACTATGGAGGCCAATTCTGGATCCACACGTTCTTCTACAGTGGAGACATAGGTTTCCGGGTGGGAGTTGATCACGGTGAGGATTTGCCAAGCATGCCTTCCTCTTAGCACGTTTCTCCCTTTCGTCCTGAGTTCGAGCGTCTTCAAAGTCCATGACACCTTTGGTGCCCAAGTTTTGATATTTGAGGGTCATCCCATGTATAATATGTCACTTTGTCAAATCCAAGCGCATCCCAGAAGTTATTGAATGGAAGAGATTTTGTTTGGATATTTGTTATCTATTTTACTGTTTGTGTCCCCCTCCTCCTTATGAGCTGTTACTTTTTATTACTGAGGAATAAAAAGCTCCTGTCTTGCCATGGACCGAAACCTACCGGTAACCCTTAGACAATTCTCAGGTTTTATCGCATAGTTTGATTTTTCTACCTGGAGAAAGCATGCGTTGTTTCTGTGGCTGAAGTACTCAGCAAAGTTATTACGAAGCAAGCTCAACTGCATTTTGTGGGGCTCGCTTTTGTTGAAATTTATTCAGCATCCGGTTTTAATTCTTAGCCACAGAGTTTGTGAGAGCCTGTTACAGATTAGCAGACTGTTTCTGCGATAGCCTTGGGTTTATTTTCTATCATCTTAGCTAGTGTCGTTAAGTTGTTTTTTTTGCCAGCACTTTTAAATGCTCAGAGACACTGTGTGCCACAGAGTGAGCTGGTCAGTAAATCACACAGTTCAAAAACAGGACCTTCACAGAGTTGGCCTAAGAAGCACAGCAGCTTGTTCCCTGTAGGTCTTATTCCAGGAAGTCAGTTGCTGAGACTAAAGGTCTCCGTCTCCCCAAGCCCCTCTGTGCCTCCTCCTCTCTGGAGCTTCTTCCAAGCAATCGGACAATCATTCAGAGACTGAGCCTGCAGGCAGTCAGCTTCTGCTCCACCCTTTTCATGTCTCTTCTGGTTCTGGGAGACAAGCGGCGAGGGGAGCTTATCTCAGCAGGAGTGGGAGATACCTGTGACTCTTCATCTGTCTAACTCATCTCTGCCTCCTGACTTCTTTCCTCCCACTCACCTGCTTTAGCAGCAGCTTCTTCTTCTTCTTCTTCTTCTTCTTCTTCTTCTTCTTCTTCTTCT